>JAPZPB010000957.1:0-10901 GCA_037952635.1 Bryoglossum gracile | reverse complement strand
GTAGTTAGCTTTAATTATACTTAATATAGTGCATAGTATATATCGAGTTTAATAAGGATAAGTTTAGGGCGGAACTAGAGGAAGTGTTATAGTATACTATATATCTTAAAAGGGCAGCCTTTAACTAGGTTAAGAAGGCTTAGAATAATTACTTTCTATATAAAGGGAAGACTAGCAAGTAGGACGAGTCTATAAAGGAAATCTTTTAGAGCTTTAATGCGTTTAAAGGAAAGATTACTAAAGTGTTCGGAGGCGTAGATAAGGAGAAAGTTGCAGAGAGAAGGATGCGGGGTCTTTGCTAGATAGGCGCGGCATCTGCATATTCTATAGAGTTTTAATAGTATATAGGAAGGGTAAACTAGGATAATAATATATTTATAAGTTAGTTTTATTAAGGTCTTAAAGACGAGATTAAGAATAAGCTAGCCTAACGTAAGCGCAAGCCTAATAACCTTTAGGAACTTATAGATATCGCTATCCGCTTAGATAACTAGTTTTATAAAAGAAGACTTAAGAAGCGTAGGCAATATATAGGATAATCAAGGAGGATAAGATATAATAAATATTTTAATTAGAAAAGTTATTAGCCTTAGCTTATAGAGTTAAATGCTACGACTTGATAGCAACAAAAGAAACTATCTAAGGAAGTTATAAATAAGCAATAGCGAGAGAAGCTCTATTTCGAGTATAGACTGCCCGGGTATATAGCTAGCAGCTACTAAGATAAGAAACTAAACGCCAAGGGATATTACTAAGGGAGAAAACAAGTTAACGCTATAGAATGCAAAGAGTTATATTCTACGTCTACCCGCTATAGCTTGAAAATCGAGGAAGTTATAAGCCCTAATTAAAAGCAATATATAAAGTTCGAAGACAAAGGTCTTAGATAAGCAACGGATAGAACCCTAGAACGGAAACTTATAAAAGAATAATAGTTAGCTTATTAAATATAATATAGCTAGAGAGCCGTGTTAAAACAATTGCCCGCTATAAAATATTACTTTTTACTACTTTATAATTAGGCTTTTAAAGAAGGACTTATAGTAATTAAGGAATTAATAAGCAAGGCCCTAGGACTAGAATAAATAGAATAAGTTATAAATCGAATTAATAATATTAATAAGTTAATTGCTAGAAGCATAACTAGATCTATTCTTAAAGTTAATAAAGCAATCTAAGATAAGTAGAAGGAAGACGAGTTAAAGATAGATAAGGAGTTTCTAGTCTCTAGTAATATATTAAATAAAGGTTTAATAGATTAGCAAATCGAGAACTTACTTATAATTAAACTACTATTTTAGATTAGTAAAATCTAGCATATAGTTTAATAAGAACTTTGGAAAGGAAAAACGTACTTAATTTAAAACCGATAATAGATAAATAAAGCGACTAGAGCGATATACAACAAGTAGATAGCAAGTTAGGGCCCTTAGTATAAGGAATACTATAAGGTTATATATCGGGATAATCGATATATCGAATTATAGCAAATAGATTAAGATAGCGCAAAACTCTATATTATCTGCAAAGAAACGCTTATAGTATTACTAGAGACTAAAGCGCCTAAGATTAGCGAGATCTAGGAATTGCAACGAGAAACGAAAATATATTAATAGTAAAAGAATTGCGATTATGCTTATTAGCTATATTAAGAATAATATCTAGTAAAGTTTAGTATCGATTTAGTTAAGGGGCAACTATATCGGGTTATTAAGACTAGCAAAGGAACTTAGAGCTAGATAAATATTATTTTAAGTTAAAGATACTAGGATTTATAGTTAGAAGAACTATATATAACCTAGGCAAGCTTAAGACCCTAGCACTTAACTATAATAGTTTAGATTAATAGATAGAATATCTATGCTATAATAGATTTAAGAGCTAATAGGAACTTTATCGCAAAGCAAAGAGTAGACTTACTTAGACTTAAGACCGAGTTAAAGGAAGTACCTTATTAACTAGTAATAGTTAACGGCAAGAATATTAATTATAATAGAATTATCGCTTATAAGATAAAGGAAGTGGAAATGCAAGTAAAAGACTATTATATTAAAAGGATTAAGTTTAACTTAGCGCTTATTAGATTGCACTTACTTATCCTAGGATTAGGATAGCTTAAATAATATAACTTAAGTATAGATTAGAAAGTTAAAGAGATAATATTTAATAGCTATAACTATAGAAATAATATACTCGCCGCGACGCGGAAGAACTTAAGAGAAGTATTAGCTACTTCTATAGAGTTAAGATATTATTAATAGATAGAGGGTCTACTAATAAAGAGAAAGCTACTATTAGCATATAATAAGTTTATAAATATATTTAAGAAGAAAACAAAGCTTAACGCTTTATTACTATATACTAAGTAAGACTATGCTATAGAACTAGAATTAGGCAATACGCCGCTATTTAAAGGAATTTATAATACTTCTAAGGAAGACTTAAAGATGCTTAAGGAGTATATTAATACTAGTTTAGCAAAAGGATAGATTAGAGAATCTAAGTCTTAAGTAGCAAGCCTAGTACTATTTATACTAAAGAAAGACAGATTACTAAAAAGACTTTATATAGATTACTATTAACTTAATAATATAACGATTAAAGATAAGTATCTAATACTATTACTAGAAAAGATACGCGATAAATTATAAAGAGCTAAGATCTTTATATAATTAGATATTAAAAACGTATATCCTTATATTAAGATTAGAGAAAGAGATAAATAGAAGATAGCGTTTAAGACTTGGTATAGATTATATAAGTACTTAGTTATGCTATTTAATCTATATAATGCACTTATAACATTTTAGAGGTAGATATAGAATATTCTTAAGAAATAGTTAAATATAAACTATATTATATATCTTAACGATATTCTTATCTTCTTAAAGAATAAAGAAAAACACTAGAAGAGCATATACGCTATACTTTAGGCTTTAAAAGCAGCAAGTGCAGCGCTTAAACTAAAGAAATATTACTTCTTTGTTAATAAAGTTATCTTTCTAGGGTTTATAATAACCCTAGATAGAGTAAAGATAGACCCAGGGAAGGTATAAGTAGTAGTAGAGTAGAAATCGCTAATATTAGTTAAAGAATTATAATCTTTCTTAGGATTTGCGAATTTCTATTAACGATTTATTAAAGGATATAGTAGTATTATAGCGCTACTTATAATATTTATAAAGAAAGAAGTTTAGTTTAAATAGATATAGCAGGCTAAGCACGCTTTTTAGGGACTGAAAAAGGCATTCGCCGCTAAGCTAATGCTAAGGTTATTTAACTTAAAGGAAAATATCCTTATAAAAACGGATTTATCGAATTATGCAATTAGCATAGTACTTAGCTAGAAGGGCGAGGCTAGCAATTAACAACTAATAGCATATTACTCCCGAAAGCTTATTATAGTAGAACTTAACTATAAAATCTATGATAAAGAACTACTAGCAATAGTTAAGGCTTTTAGGATATAGAGAGTATATTTATTAGGGATAGTATACCTAGTGCAAGTTTAGATAGATTATAAGAATCTTATTTATTTTATAATAATAAAGGAACTTAATCGACGATAAGTATAATAGGCGGAGACCCTTGCAAACTATAATTTCCGTATTACTTATATTAAAGGGAAAGAAAACGCTAAAGCGAATGCTCTAAGCAAGAAACTAGAGTATCTTAAGAATAAGATATAGGTTTTTTATGCAATCTTTAAGGAAGATAAGGACTTAATAATTTATAATAAAATAGAGTTAGCTATAACAAGCGCTATCTTAGGTAATGCTATCGCAGAGTACTTATAAACGCATTATAATATAAATCTAATAGCGAAGCAAGCGTTGCTTATACTAAGACTAGAATTTACTCTTAATAATAGGATTATTCGTTAAAAAGATAAGCTATATATACTATCTAAGATCTATAAGGAATTTGTTAAAGAATAGCATAGGCTACTTGCCTATAGATACTAAGGAGTCGCTAGAATGCTAGAACGACTTAAAAGAAGTTATTACTTCCCATAGATAAGGCATATAGTCGAGAAGGTAGTAAGTAAATACAACGCTTATATATAGAATAAGTCCTCGAGATATAAACTATATAGTTAGCTTAAATTACTATATACCCCTTTTAAACTATAGTTATTAATCGCATAGGATTTTATAAAAGAACTACTAAAATTAGTAGAGCTTATAATAGGAGTAAAGTATAATGCTATCCTAGTTATTATAGATAGACTTACTAAGTATATATATATGCTTCTATATAAAACGACTTATACTATAGAAGACCTAGTATATACGTTCCTAAGGATTATAGTAGCTAATTATAGACTACTAGACAAGATTATATCGAATAAAGATAAGCTCTTTATATCGAAATTCTAGAGATTACTTATAGCACTACTAGGAACTAAGCTTAAGATATTAATAGCCTTTAGACCTTAGATAGATAGTTAGACGAAAAGGTTAAATTAGATAATAGAAGCTTACCTTTGCTATTATATTAACTATAGATAGAACGATTAGGTAAGGCTTCTACTACTAGCCTAGTTTGCATATAATAGCGCGGAAGCCGAAATAACGAAAACATCACTGTTTTATACTAACTATAGGTTTATGTTACGAACTAAGGTCACTAGTTAGTAGCACGTGCAACCATGGCCCTAAGGCTCGGCAACGGGGTTGCATAGAGAAGCTATTGGTAGAGATTATAGGACGAAGGGTTATATAATAAAGTATTAGATTAGTGGGATCGCAGTGCGATCGATGCGATCTAGTGCTAAATCGAGGAGATCGCTATGCGATCCTTTATAATCTAAGGAGAACGAAGGTCTATATAAGTAAGATAGTTTCTACTCTAGATAAGAGCTTTGTGCTTAACTTAAATTAATTATCTTAACTTATAATCGGTAGCTTTCGATAAGCAATAAAGCTACTTTCTCTTATATATAATTACTTATATCTACTACTTATACTAACTAACCCTACGAAGTCGATTCGTTATACTTTAAGCACTAACACCTTTAGGTACTACTTATAAGTATAATTACTATGTTTTAACTCGGTCTCGGTTAGAAGAACTTAATACTTTAATAGATAATCCTAGGCTAGGGGCCTAAGGTTTATAAACTAGATACTTACAATGGAATATATAGTTAGCTTCGATTATACTTAATGCAGTGCATAGTATATATCAAGTTTAATAAAGATAAGTTTAGGGCGGAACTAAAGGAAGTGTTATAGTATACTATATATCTTAAAGAAGTAGCCTTTAACTAGGTTGAAAAAGCTTAGAACAATTACTTTCTATATAAAGGGAAGACTAGTAAGTGGGACGAGTCCACTAAGGAAATCTTTTAGAGCTTTAATGCGTTTAAGCAAAAGATTACTAAGGTGTTTAGAGGCGTAGATAAGGAGAAAGTTGCAGAAAGGAGGATACGGGGTCTTTACTAAATAAGCGCGGTATCCGCATATTCTATAGAGTTTTAATAGTATATAGGAAAGGTAAACTAGGATAATAATGCATTTATAAGTTAATTCTATTAAGGTCTTAAGGATAAGATTAAGGATAAGCTAGCCCGATATAAGCGCAAGCCTAATAACTTTTAGGAACTTATAGATATCGCTATCTGCTTAGATAACTAGTTTTATAAAAGAAGACTCGAGAAGCGTAGGCAATATATAGAATAACTAAGGAGGATAGGATATAATAAATATTCTAATTAAAAAAGTTATTAGCCTTAGCTTATAGAGTTAGATGCTACAACTCGATAATAACGAAAGAAACTATCTAAGGAAGTTATAGATAAGCGATAGCAAGAAAAGCTCTATTTCAAGTGCAGACTGCCTAGGCATATAGCTAGCAGCCACTAAGACAAGAGACTAAATGCTAAGGGACGTTACTAAGGGAGAAAACAGGTTAACGCTATAGAATATAAGGAGTTGTGTTTTATATCTACCCGCTATAGCTTGAAAATCGAGGAAGTTATAAGCCCTGATTAGAAGCAATATATAAGGTTTAAAGACAAAGGTCTTAGATAAGCAATAGACTAAACCCTAGAACGGGAACCCACGAGAAAGCAATAGTTAGCATACTAAATATAGTATAGCTAAAGAGCTGTATTAAAGCAATTGCCTACTATAGAATGTTACTTCTTACTACTTTATAATTAGGCTTTTAAGGAAGGACCTAAGGCAGTTAAGGAATTAATAGGCAAGGCCCTAGGACTAGAATAAATAGAATAGGTTATAGATCGAATTAATAATACTAATAAATTAATCGCTAGAGGCGTAATAAGGTCTATTCTTAAGGTTAATAAAGCAATCTAAGACGAGTAGAAGGAAGACGAGTTAAAGATAGATAAAGAGTTTCTAGTCTCTAGTAATATATTAGATAAAGGTTCGACGGATTAGCAAATCGAGAACTTACTTATAACTAAACTACTATTTTAGATTAGCGAGATCTAGTATATAGTCTAGCAAGAACTTCGGGAAGGAAGAATATACTTAATTTAAAACCGATAATAGATAAATAAGATAACTAGAGCAATATATAATAAGCAGATAGCAAGTTATAGTCCTTAGTATAAGGAATACTATAAAGTTATATATCGGGATAATCGGCGCATTAAACTACGATAAGTAGATTAGGATAGCGCAAAACTCTATATTATCCGCGAAGAAACGCCTATAGTACTACTAGAGACTAAGGCGCTTAAGATCGGCGAGATCTAGGAATTATAACGAGAAATAAAAGTATATCGATAGTAAAAGAACTGCGATTATGCCTATTAGCTATATTAGGAATAATACTTAGTAGAGTTTAGTATCGATTTAGTTAAGGGGCAACTATATTAGGTTATTAAGACTAGTAAAGGAACTTAGGGCTAGATAAATATCGTTTTAAGTTAAAGATACTAGGATTTATAGTTAAAGGAACTATATATAACCTAAGCAAGCTTAAGACCCTAGCACTTAACTATAATAGTTTAGATTAATAGATAGAATATCTATGCTATAGTAGATTTAAGAGCTAGTAAGAACTTTATCGCGGAGCGAAGAGTAGACTTACTTAGACTTAAGACCGAGTTAAAGGAAGTACCTTATTAACTAGTAATAGTTAACGGCAAGAATATTAATTATAATAGAATTATCGCTTATAAGACGGAAAAAGTAGAAATGCAAGTAAGAGACTATTATACTAAGAGAATTAGGTTCGATATAGCGCTTATTAAATCGCACTTACTTATCCTAGGATTAGGATAGCTTAAATAATATAACTTAAGTATAGATTAAAGAGTTAAGGAGATAATATTCGATAGCTATAATTATAAAGATAATATACCCGCCGCAACGCGGAAGAACCCAAGAGAAGTATTAGCTACTTCTATAGAGTTAGGATACTATTAATAGATAAAGGGTCTACTAATAAAGAGAAAGCTACTATTAGCATATAATAAGTTTATAGATATATTTAAGAAGAAAACAAAGCTTAACGCTTTACTACTATATGCTAAGTAGGACTATGCTATAGAACTAGAATCAGGCAGTATGCCGCTATTTAGAGGAATTTATAATACTTCTAAGGAAGACTTAAGGACGCTTAAGGAGTATATTAACACTAGTTTAGCAAAAGGATAGATTAGAGAATCTAAGTCTTAAGTAGCAAGCCTAGTACTATTTATACTAAAGAAAGACGGATTACTAAAGAGACTTTATATAGATTACTAATAACTTAATAATATAACGATAAAAGATAAGTATCTAATATTATTACTAGAGGAGATGCGCGATAAGTTGCAAGGAGCTAAGATCTTTATATAGTTAGATATTAAGGACGCGTATCCCTATATTAGGATTAGAGAAGGAGATAAATAGAAGATAGCGTTTAGGACTTAATATAGATTATATAAGTACCTAGTTATGCTATTCGGTCTATATAATGCACCCGCAATATTTTAGAGATAGATATAGAATATCCTTAAGGAATAGTTAAATATAGACTATATTATATATCTTAATAATATTCTTATCTTCTTAGAGAATAAGGAGAAACACTAGAAAAGCGTGCAAGCAATACTTTAAGCATTAAAGATAGCAAGTATAGCGCTTAAACTAGAGAAATATTACTTCTTTGTTAATAAGGTTATCTTTCTAGGGTTTATAATAACCCTAGATAGAGTAAAGATAGACCCAGGGAAGGTATAAGTAGTAGTAGAGTAGAAATCGCTAATATTAGTTAAAGAATTATAATCTTTCTTAGGATTTGCGAATTTCTATTAATAATTTATTAAAGGATATAGTAGTATTATAGTATTACTTATAATACTTATAAAGAAAGAAGTTTAGTTTAAATAGATATAGCAGGCTAAGCACGCTTTTCAGAGTCTAAAGAAGGCGTTCGCCGCTAAGCTAGTGCTAAGGTTATTTAACTTAAAGGAAAATATCCTTATAGAAACGGATTTATTAGACTATGCAATTAGCATAGTACTTAGCTAGAAGGGCAAGACTAGTAGTTAATAACTAACCGCGTATTACTCCCAAAAGCTTACTATAGCAAAACTTAACTACGAAATCTACGATAAAGAACTACTAGCAATAGTTAAGGCTTTTAAGACGTAGAGAGTATATCTGTTAAGGATAGTATACTTAGTATAAGTTTAAACGGATTATAAGAATCTTATTTATTTTATAACGATAAAGGAACTTAATCAACGATAGGTACGATAGGCGGAGACCCTTGCAGACTATAATTTCCGTATTACTTATATTAAAGGGAAAGAAAACGCTAGAGCAGATGCTCTAAGCAGGAAACTAGAGTACCTTAAGAACAAGATACAGGTTTCTTATGCGATCTTTAAAGAAGACGGGGACTTAATAATTTATAATAAAATGGAGTTAGCTATAACAAGCATTATCTTAGGCAATGCTATCGCAAAGTACTTGCAAACGCATTATAATATAGATCTAGTAGCGAAGCAAGCGTTGCTTATGCTAAGACTAGAATTTGCTCTTAACAATAAGATTATTCGCTAGAAGGATAAGCTATATATACTATCTAAGATCCGTAAGGAATTCGTTAAAGAATAGCATAGGCTGCTTACTTATAGATACTAAGGAGTCGCTAGAACGCTAGAACGACTTAGGAAAAGTTACTACTTCCCGCGGATAAAGTATATAGTTAAGAAGGTGATAAGTAAATGCAACGCTTGCATACAGAACAAGTCCTCGAGATATAAGCTATATAGTTAGCTTAAGTCACTATATACCCTTTCTAAACTATAGTTATTAATCGCATGGGATTTTGTAGGAGAATTGCCAAAATTAGTAAAGCTTATAATAAGAGTAGAGTATAATGCTATCCTAGTTATTATAGATAGACTTACTAAGTATATATATATGCTTCTATATAAGACGACTTGTACTACAAAAGACTTAGCATACACATTCCTAAGGATTATAGTGGCTAATTATAGACTACTAGACGAGATTATATTAGATAAAGATAAGCTCTTTATATCGAAATTCTAGAGATTACTTATAGCATTACTAGGAACTAAGCTTAAGATATTAATAGCTTTTAAACCTTAGATAGATAGTTAGATAGAAAGGTTAAATTAGACGATAGAAGCTTACCTTCGCTATTATATTAACTATAGATAAAGCGATTAGGTAGGGCTTCTGCCACTAGCCTAATTCGCATATAATAGCGCGGAAGCTAAAATAACGAAAATATTACTATTCTATGCTAACTATAGGTTTAACCCTAAAGCATATAGAACCGCGATCGAAGGAAGTTCGATTGCTTAATAAGCAGAAATCTAAGTGGATTAGCTTAAATCGCTATATAAACAACTCGCGGATAATATACGCTTTATATTATAGCGAATAGCGTTATACTATAACGCTAAACGTAGTATAGAACCTACGCTTAAAGAGGGGGATAAAGTTTACTTGCTTCGAAAAAACATTAAGATAAAATAACTAAGCAATAAACTAGATTATAGGAAGTTAGGACTATTTAAGATTAGCAAGGTTATCGGACTAGTTAACTATTGACTAGAGCTGCCTAATATAATAGGAATATACCCGGTATTTTATATATTACTCTTAAAGCTAGCACCTAAGGGAGCGCCGCGCGCCCTATATACGGAGATTAACCCGGTTAATCTAAACGTAGTATATAATATAGAAACAATATTAGACTGCTAGTATATTAGAAACAAGGTTAAGTATTTAGTGAAATAGCTTAATTACCTATATTCGGAGAATATATAGGAACCCAAGGAGCATCTTAGTTGCCTTGAGAAGCTTAGGGAGTTCTATAGACAAAACCCGGGTCTTCCTAGAAGATAGCCCTAGGGTTAAAATCAAGGATAGGATCGAAGATAGGCTTTAGCATAACCTTAGTATCGGGACTAGAGGAGGCGGTGCTAGGCCTTAACGGGTTCGATAATAGTAAAGCAGCTTGCTCTACTTCCCGTTTCTTTTTCTCTTTAGCAACCTTTAACTTGTTAAGAGTTTATAGACTATACTCGATTATTTGTTATTCTTTCTTATTTAGCAAGCGCTACTATTTGCGCAAGCGCAAGATCTTCGATATAGCGGCCTTTTCTTTATTGCATAAACGTCTTCGTTAACAATCTACGGAATCTTATTTATTTAGAGAAGGCATAGTAGCCTTCGTATTATAAGAACTCTGACCTTATCGTATATACTTAGAGCAGCGGATAGAGTCGACTCGGGACGATATAACGTACCGACGGCCGGACTATAGGTAGATAGAATATAGAGCTATTAAGTTTCTAGAACTTTTAATCTTTAAAGCAAGTTTTATTCTTTCGGAATATTTGATGGAACGTTAAGCGGGCATAATAGCTAGGAAGGAAGGCTATAAACCCTAAGCGA
>JAPZPB010000956.1:0-10906 GCA_037952635.1 Bryoglossum gracile | reverse complement strand
GGGTTAAAGCTTAGCATTATTATTTATAGAATCTATTTAATCTTATAGTTCCTATTCCGCGCTCTTTATATAAGCTTCTAGCTTTAGAGTAGGTTTAGGACTTAAGAGTCTAGTCTCTTTATACTCCTTTAAAGCTAACTCTAGCCTAATAAGAAGAGCTAGAGCTAGAGAGTTTACCCCTAAGTCTTAGTCCTATGCTATAATCGGAGCATTATCCCCTAGAAAGCTTTCCTTTAGTTGCTCTAGTTTAAAGTCCTTTTTAAACTTATACTTAATTAGAGATATAGCATCTTATATACTCTATTTTTCTTTGATTATTTTTATTATATCTTATAAGATCTCGAGTAATTAGCTAATTACCTTTTCTTCGGCTTTTAATATATAGAACTTTATCTTATTAAATACTATATTCCTTAATATAATTACTCTATTAAGTAAAGGGATCTAGATCCTAAAAATATTAGAAGTAATATATTTAACTAGGTATTTAATATGCTCCCTTAGATTAACTTTAAAGTCCCTCTTATATAACTTAGCCTCTTTATCCTTAATTATTAAGTAGCTCTTATACTTATATACTTATATAAAGCTTTAGTCTAGTCTAAGATTAGTTATTATATATTTAACTAGAGCTAGATTATACTACTTAAAGTAATAACGAAACTAGGAATCGAGCACTTTATTTAGGCTATGCATTTTATAGGTATATAATAGGCTTATATTATATAGAAAGATTGCAGCTTTAGTTATTTTAGTTTATACCTTAGGTAAGAGATTAGCGTCAAGCCTTATTTTAGTTGATTTAGTAATTATTTCTTTACTAGCTCTCTCGCTCCCTTTATTTAGCTTATAAGTATAAGTAAGGGTAAGCTTTACCTTTATACTTATCTTATCCGCTTACTCTTAGTAATATAATCTCCCGAATACTAGGATTACTGCTTTCTTATTATTATGCTTTATTTTGCAAATTAATAACCTGTATTATCTTTATACCTATTGCTCGAAGTATTTAAGCGCATAAAGAACTTTATTTTATAATTTAGTCTTAAGTATATACTCGAAGATCTTATTACTATACTTATTCTTAATTGTAAGTACTTACCTAGAACTATTATATACGCATAGGAAATCGAATAGATCCTATAGAACTCTCTAAAATAGTCTTAGTAATCTCCTTTTAGAAGATTTTTTAGAGACTATAGCCTTTATATAAGCGGCGGCATAAAACTCGCATTCCTTTTAAGAAGGTCCTATAATAATTATATTTCTAGCTATTTAAGCTAGGGTATATAAAGCTAGCGGTCCTAGGTAATTAGCTTTCTTATATTATATTTCTTCTATATTACTTCTAAGCCTTAAGTAGTCCTAGGAGCGTCTAAACCTTCTTTTAATGCTTCTTTTAAGGGTAGGGAATATTAGAATGCTAACTATGCTTATAGGGATTATAGTAAAAACATCTAGGTAAGAGGAAAGAGCTTTATATTTAAAGAAAGAGAAGTTAAACTTGCATTGCAACTTCTTAATTATAAAGCTCTCTTTATCTATTCCCTAGCGCAATATATAGTTATATTCTTAATATTATATTCTAATAGTAGCTAAATAAGCTTTTAAGATAATATTAATATAAAAGTTAATAAGTGCTATATTATTAAGCTCGAGCTTAATAATACCCTCTCCCTTCGGCCTATTAATCTTAATTATACGGCGACCTTTCCCTAAGATTAGGAAGCTAGTAATACTAGCTTTAATGCAATTATTGATAATTGATTTTTAAAGAGATCCCGGGATAAGGAGCAACTTATTATTAACTAAATAAGTAGCACTATAATTATTAAGCAAGGTATACTTAGATAGTAGGTGCTTATTAAAACTAAATATAGTATATATACCCTTACCCGTATTTAGCATAAGGAGCATAGGTTTAATAACTATAGCATTAATGCAATCTAGAAACTTGCTAGTTAAGGGAGCCTAATTAAAGGATTATCCCCTGCTTTAGCTTAAGCTAATCTATCCCTTTTCCTTAATATCCTTGCGAAGCTAAATCCACTTGCTCTAAGCATATATACTCTTAATCTTATTAAAGTGCTTATAAAGGTCCTAAGATAATCTTATAATAGCACTTCTTAGGCTTTAGCATGCTCTAAGCTCCTATAAATGCTTTTTTATTAGTATATTATATAGGCAGTCTTTACTGCTTTTTTAGTCGCGGACATTTTTACCTAGTTTAGAAGTATTTCCGCTAGATTAGTTATCTAAGCGCCTACTAAGTATAGCAAAGATCCTAGGAGCTTTTAAGCCACGAGTAGAGGAGTGGTCTATAGCTAAGGCTATAAATAGCTAACTTATCTCTTTAAGTAATTTAATTAATTCTTTAAACCTCTCCTTTTCGACAAGCTTAGCAAGCTTCCTAATCGCCTAGTCGCAAGCTAATTTAACTTGCAGGCTCTTAAGAAAAGTCTTTATAGCGAGCACCCCTTAAACTTCTAGAATAGAGTATGCAAGGCCTTAATAGTATGCCTTGCTCTATTCCCTATGCTATTCTATAAGACTTATATTTCCTTGCTTAGCGATTTATAAAGTATATAAGTAATCTTCTTTTATAATACTCTTAATACTCGACTTAGATACTTTAAAGTTACTTTGCAAGTTCTTAATAATCCCTTAAATTATAATTATAGTCTTAACTAGGCTAATTAACTTATTATATAAAAGTTAAGGTTTTATATTCTTTTAGAGCTAGTTAAATATAAAAGTATATCCGGCGATCTTATAAATACGCGCCTTTTCTTTAATCTTATGCTTAGTCTAGTAAATCTTAGCTAGCTTAGCTATTTCTTATATCTTTATAAGAATAGGTTTTTTAAGTAAAATTAGCTTTAAAGAATAGTCGACGGGTGCTCTATTATCTCTTATATTCTTGTTTTCTTATTACTTAAGTGCTTGATTATACTATATAGTTTTAAGTTAATAATTAGATGCTTGCTTATTATTAAGCTAAGCCTTAATTTCGATAATTATTAAAGGCTTATTAGTAGCTTAAGCATATAAACTTAATATAGTTAAAGCGTTTAGATTATAAAGATGCTAGACTCCTCTACTATTAGCAATAATTTAGAGTGCTATAAACTACTCTATTTATTAGCAGTAATCTTTAAGGACTATAAAAGTCTCTATAATCTTGAAGTTATTAAATGCTATAATCGCAAATCTCGAAAAGCATTTCTCTAAAAAAGTTAAGCTTAAAGGTTAAAGTATATAGAAGGAGAATAGAATTTTTAACTAAGTATTTATAGCTCTATATAGTAGAAGGTTTTAATATAACTACGAACCGGGCTTATAACTATCGCACGCTAGCG
Source organism: Bryoglossum gracile (assembly GCA_037952635.1). Taxonomy (NCBI): domain Eukaryota; kingdom Fungi; phylum Ascomycota; class Leotiomycetes; order Helotiales; family Bryoglossaceae; genus Bryoglossum; species Bryoglossum gracile. The sequence goes on along the minus strand of JAPZPB010000956.1, from coordinate 7,547 downwards.
TGGTATATAGTATAATTATATATATATTTAAGTAATTAAAGAAGAGCTAGTAAAGAGTAGTTATACGAATATCTATCTAAAGAGTAAAAGGAAAGAGATAATTATATAATTATAGTATATATATGTAAGAGAGCATAGGCTATATGCCTATATGCTCTTAAGCCCCAAGAGTATATATAAATATTAGGTGATAAGGGCTATATTTTATAATAAATACTAGATATATTCCTATTATATTAAGTAGCTTAAGTTAGTAATTAATTAGTCTAATAACTTTACTAATTTTAAATAGTCTTAACTTTCTATAATTTAGCTTTTTCTTAATTATTTTATTTTAATATTTTTCTAAAGTAAATAAACTTTATCCCCCTCTTTATAATAGCGCGAGGAGGTTAATAAACTAATCTTATTCGCAGGCTATTTTATAAAGAGCAAATATAAGAAGAAAAGAGGTTCTTAGGGAACCCCTTCTTAAATAAGCCAAAGGTTAGCGCTCGGGCTATTGCTATTATTAGAGCAATAGAAACTAACCTTAGCTTTAAGCCTTCTACGATTATATATATCTAGCTTTAAGCCTCGAAATATATAACCTTAGCCTTGCGCCCTATCCTAGCTTTATCTTATTATAATAACTAATTAAGTGCCTATAATTAGCCTAAAGATTAACCGCGCTAAAGGGCAAACTTAAATTTGCCTTTTATTATATAACTTAAGTAATAGATTATTATATTATCCTTCCCTTTAAAGTAAGGCATGCCCTTATGCCTTATAGGAGTTAAAGAAGTTCTTATGCTTAGCCTTTATTATAGGCTTATTATTATTAAATTAGTCTAAGAGCTTATTATCGCCTTCCTAGACTTTAATTTACTTATAAAGGTCCCTAGCGGGCTTACTTTATCTAAATAAGCAATATAAAAGTCCTTAATCTTTTATAAGCAGAACTTAAAGCTATAAGCTTTATAATATTCTAGGTTAGGATTAAGGCTAACCTAGGTAATTTAATATTATAAAGCATTAGCGTTTAACCTTATATCTAGAATATCTTATATATTATATTCTTATTTATTCTCGACTTTAATATATTCTAAGTCTTAGACTACTTATCTAGGCAAGGGGTTATCTTTATAGTAATATAGCTTATTTAAGGAAAATATTAAGTAAACTTAAATAAAGTCTAATAAGTTTATTTTCTAGGAATAGCCTTTTTTAGCTAATACCTTAAAGGGGCTATCTTATAAGTTATTAAGTTTTTTTTTTAGATAGTTAGTAGCCTAGTTCTTAGTTATTACTTAAATTATATCTCTTATATCTTAGTTTATTTTATATTAGTGCTTATTTATATCTTATTGCTTCTTTTCCTAGGCTTATTATAATATTTCCTAGGCTTTTATTTATCCCTTATATTAGAGATTAAAGCTTCTTAGAAGAGCCTTAATTATATAAGGCGTAGCGCATAAGCCACCCGCATATAGGTATATATTCTAGTACTTAGACTAGATAAATTAACTAATATTTCTACCCTATACCTATTACTACCTATTGCGAGTAGCCATGAATATAAAGTCTAGAGGTTTATGCCCTTACTAGGCTTCTATTCTTAATACCTTATATATCTGCTTAGCTAAAAGCTTAGCATTCTTATAGTTTAGCTTCTTAGTAATTATAAGCGGCTTATCGAAAGGCGGGGTATCTTAGTTAAAGGAGGTGCGAGGGGGGTAGCTATACTTAAGCTTATAGGGGGATATGCCTAGTAACTTATAGAATAAAATAAGCTAGGCATAGTCTATTATAAGCAAGAGTTTTGACTAGTTATTTTAATAGTAGTTAATAAATAGCTAAAGGCATTAATTAAGATATTAGTTTATAATCTCTATTTAGCTATTAATTTAAGCATAATAAATAATAAAGAGCTTAATTTTAGTCTTAAGAATGCGATTAAACTCCTTTTAAAAGCTAGAGATAAATTAGAGACTATAATCTAATATAATTATCTCTAGGGGCTTATTAAACTAATAATAATAGGAGATAAAAAGCATAGCTATCTCTTATGCATTAATTATCTTAAAGCATAGGATAAAGATAGCTTTTTTAGTAAACTAGTCTATAATTATTAAGACATTATTATAACTATGCTTATTCTTAGGCTACTCTTTAAAATCTATAATTAAGTGCTATTATAAGCAATTAGAAATTAGTAGTAAATAAAGGAAACCTAAGGTCTTATCCTAGTAATAGTTAGTTCTTAAATAAGCATTATAGTTATTAATAAAGTTAGTAATATCTTATATTATCCGCTACTAGATATACTAGGGATATAATAGATTATAGGTCTTAACTCTCTTAGGGTAAGTAAAAAATACTTAATTATAAGCTTTATAAATTAATTCGGCCTTAATTCTTTTTGCATCTAGCACTATAAGATATCCTTTAAATAATAATAAGCTATTATCTCGTAGCATAAAGGGGCTCTTAGCGTCTTTATAAGCCTCCTCGCATAGGGGGTCTAATTATAGGATAGTTTAATTTAAGTATAAAAGCTTTATTACTATTTTAAATTTATTATTAGCAATCTTAATTAGTATAAGGATAGCGATATTGGGAAGCTAGTTAATCGCCTAGAGGAGGCGGGGGTTTACCTAGTTATGCTATAAGAGAATGCTATTATATTATTTCTTTTTAGTTTTAATTTGCGGGCCTATATCCTCCTCCTTGCGGGATAAGGCATCTGTGGCGCTATTTTATTTCCTAGGCTAATATATAATTATAAAGTAAAAGTCGGCTAAGACCTTTGCCTAATAAGCTTATTAGCTTATAAGTTATTTTATTATTATAAAATATTCTAAGGCCATATAGTCTAAGAAGATTTAAAACCGCTATTTCCCTTAATAGCCTATTAGCTTAGCCCTTTAATGGGTTAGCGAGCATATAATAGCAAGCATCTCTTTATTATAGATATTATAATTAAGTTTAGCTAGCTATATAGTCTTAGAAAAAAATGCTACTAAGTGCTAGCTATTATCGTAATTTTAGGAAAAGACGCTAGAAATTATGCTATTTAAGGCATTTATCTTAATGCGGGTTTCTCGTTTTAGCTAGTAATATCGCAAGATATTAAGAGAAAGCATTATATCCTTAAGCTCCTTAAAAGCCCGTAGCTATTTAGCTATTATCTTAAAAGGTATTATAGCCTTAGTTAATTCTTATAGCAGCTTAGCTATCTTGCTAAAGTCCTTTATAAATTAGCGGTAAAAGTTATAAAATCCTAGGAATAACTAAATACCCTGTATATTAAGAAATAGGGTTATTTAGCAGAGGTTTAAGGGTCTAAATAGATTATGCTAAAAGTAGTTAGTTTATTATATATATATGCGAGAGTATATTATATCCTCGCATACTATAAAACCTTAACTTCTTTAAGTTAATTAAATATAATCTATTTAACCCCTAACTTGCTTGCGCTAAATGATCTTACGGACTATTATATAGGCCGCATATAGGTTTTGCTCTAATAAGGTATAAGCCCGGGTTTCGCAGAGCAAATTTAGTTATATAAGACTATATTTCGCGTAAAGAAGTAAAACTTGCCTATTAAGCAATTATAGCTACGATTCGCGAAAGAAATCAATATTTACTTAAGCAAAAGTAAACTACTTTATAGCTATAATTCGCGGAAGGAATTAAAATACTTTTATAACTATAAATCTAAACCTATTTATATATCGAATTACTTCCTTAATTTATAATATTTATAATATGCAAATATTATGCTATCTCCTAAAAACCCGAAATATAATATAAGATAATAGAAGAAAAAAAGGAAAGATAAAAGGTTTTAACCCTCTCTTATAATAATTATAAGTTATAGTTCTATTAATATAAGATTAAACTTATTAGTAAAGGCATATAATATATATGCAAAAAGATATATATTAAGCACTATAAGGTTATAACTATAAAAGATATTATTAACTTATTAAAAAAACTCGATATCTTAAACGCATAAAATAAGAGTAATATAATATATATTAATATTAAGAAAAAGGAAAAATACTTTAAAGATAAAGCTACTATATTTAATCTAATATTTAAATCCCTTTATAATAATAATTAAGCATTATTTAACGAGTATTACTATGCTTATAACTTCTAGAAGCACTTATAAAAGAAGTATATAAAGACTAATGCTATTACCGCTAATATATATATAATAAAGATATAAACCTTCGTTTTTAGCAAAGAAGATACTATTATTAGCGCTTAGGATAAGTTAAATAAATGCAAATGCTAAAACTATATATAATAACTCTATATTATTACTTATCCTTGTTAAGTCTTTTTTAATAGTATTTAAGACTATAATCAATGCTTTAAATACTTAAAATAATCTTATAGTTAATAATAAACTTAAGCATCTTTAAGAGAAGGAGTCTTATACTTAAGAGAAAGAATAAGCATATATTGCTAAAAGACATTTAAGCAAATATATTATTTCGAATTATTATAGTATAATACTATAGTAATCGCCTTCTTTAAATAAATAATATTACTTATATAAAGGCAACTACTAGATAAGAAACTATAATAAGCTAAAGCTAGCTAAGTACCTTTTAAAGAAATATAAAAGAAAGGAACGCGCACGCAGTTCTTATAAGCGGACTAATAAACCCTACTTTAATCTATCTAAGAAGACTACTAAGTACGCTAAGCTAGACAATTCGAAGTCTAAGAAGAAGAGGACTCGCGGATACCTTGCGAAAGATAATAAACTTAAGACTAATACCGAAGACTCTTACTCTAAATATAATATATAATTAGAGGATAATAAAGAAGAAGTCTATTGTTTATTAAAAGAAGAGATTTATAAGGCTACCCTATCCTCTTAGCTAGCCGATACTAGCGCTATATTGCATATATCTAACTAACCTTCTCTCTTTAGCTTAATAAGGCCTATTAAGGCTAGACGGGTTAAGGTTAAAGGGGGAGAATTAGTCGCAAGATATAAAGGCAATGCGCGGTTATAGTATTCGGATAGTTTATCGATAATTCTTAAGGATATACTATATATGCTAAGATTAGGTATAAATCTAGTCTTAGCTAAGAAGCTCTATTAAGTAAGACTAAAGGGTTTATTTAATAAGACTTATATATACTTTAAAGAAAGGTTAAAGATAATAATAATTACTAAAATAAGAAATGGCCTTTATATAATTATATACGTTTCTAAGAAATATAAAGATATAGCGTTTATAAGCTTTAAAGAAACTAATATAAAAATATAAAAAAAGGAATAGCAGATATTAGCAATAATAATAGCAATAAGGATAATAAAGCAATTAAAGAGAAAGACTTAAAGCGCTATCTTAAGTACTATAATTGATTCTTGCACCTTAGACTAAATAAGATTTATAACCTTTATAAAGTAACTATACTCTAAAAAAAGATTAAGATTCTAAAAGATCTAGATATTTATAAAGTATATACTATTACGAAAATAAGAAATAAAATCCTAAAGGTATTAAGCATATAGCTAAAGGTAATACTCGACTTAATTTAATTTAATATCGCTAGACTATTTTTAACTATAATATGCGGAAATAGATAGTTTTTACTTATTATTAATATTTATTTAAAAAGAGATTAAGTATTACCAATTAAAATTAAAGGCGATATATACTAAGCACTTAAAGAATAAAAGATTATAATAAAGCGTTAATTTAATAAAAGGATTAAAGAAGCATAATTAGATAATGCGCTAGAGCTTTTAAAGGCTATAGACGATTAGAGAATCGAAGATAGAGTACTTATATAGTCTATTATTATTATATTATTATATTAGAATAAACCCGCGGAACGTTTAATTTAGACTATCGAGTTTAATAAAAAAGCTATGCTAGAAGAAGCATAATTGCTAATAGAATTCTAGGACAAAGCAGTAAAGGCTAATTTATATATGCGCAATTATATTAATATAAGACTTATAATTAATAGCTAAAAGTCTTGCCTATTAAAGGCATTTATAGGAAAGACTCCCTTAATTAATTATATCTAGAAGTAAGGAAGCTAATGCTTTTACTATATTAATAAGAAGATTATCCTAGTATATAAGAGATACGATAAACTCGTAAACCCTAGCAAAGAAGAAGTATTTATAGGATACTTAGATAATACGATAAAGCACTTTAAGGTCTACTCTCCGGAACGCGGATATATAATTATAATAAGTAAAGTCCTTATTAAAGAGAGTATTAAAGGTAAAACTATTAATCTAAAGATTCGGAATTATATAGCTAGGCTTTAAGGCATATTAAATATAGCCCTAGATAAGAAGCCTCGCGGTAGACTAAAGAATAAGACTATAAAGTTACTAGCTATTAATACTATAATACCACAGGTTAAGATTCTTATATATACCCTACTAGCGAATATCTTAAGGTTTATAAAGGAGAATATGCTAAATAGCGATAAGGCAGTTAAGCTAAATAAATTAGCTATGCTTATTAAGCTATTAGCTAATCCTATTGATAATATATCTTTTAAGATGCCGTTTTAAGCTATAGTAAAAGATAAAGAGGAAGCTATTAGCAAGCAAATAAGTATTAGTCCTAATATTAATAAATTAAGCTAATCTATCCTAAATGCTATTATCGAAAAACTAAAATACTTTATAAGAGCTTAAAAGAGAGTAAGTTTAAAGATAAACGAAGATATGGAGTATACTAAGATGATTCGAGTAATAATTATATAAACTCTTTCTAGAATAGATATAAACGAAATAAACCTTAATAATATAAATATACTTAAAGACGAATTTGAGATTGCATTTCCCATAGAAGTAATTGCAGGCATTAAGATTCCTTAAATATATAAGGAGGCAATTAATAACTTAATATATATAAAGCAATAGCAAGTAGCAATATCTAAAGAAATGCTTTTACTATATACAAATAGCATATTCTAAGAAGTTATTCTACTAAAGGGGGCTAATCGCGTATTATGCAAATAGTTATTTATAGTTAAGACTACTTAGAGTAGTTTAGTTAATAAGTTTAAGGCATATCTTGTAGCAAGAGGGTTTAGCTAAGTTTATAGAAAAGACTATAACTAGACCTTTGCTTTAATAGTATAAATAGATACGCTAAGGCTCTTCTTAGCTATAGTAGCTATAAAGGACCTAGAATGCTCTTAGTATAATATTAAGAATACCTTTATAGAATCCTATTTAAAGGAAAAGATATACTTAGAACTACTAAGAGGTATCTTAATTAAGAAAGGATATATATAGCAAGCATTAAGAAGTCTCTATAGACTAAAGCAAGCTGCAAGGGACTAGAATCGTCTAATTAAGGAGGAACTCGTTAAATAGGGATTCGTCTAGAGTCTCGTGGACCCGTGCATATTTATGCACTTTATAAATAGAGTCAAACTGCTAGTCTACGTTAACGATATCGTCGCCGCTACTAAGAAGCAAAGGGAGCTTAACTAGTTCTATAATAAGCTATCTAAGCGATTTAATGCCAAGAATCTAAGGGAGATTAATAAGATCCTTA
>JAPZPB010000955.1:0-10916 GCA_037952635.1 Bryoglossum gracile | reverse complement strand
CTCTAGCAAGCAACGCTTTAAAACCCCTATCTAGTACCCTTATATCCTTAACTTAGGAAGTGCTAGTTCCCTTACTAGTATAAGTAATAAAGATATTATCAAAGCTTTATATATCTTCGAAGAATAATAATATATAGCGCAAGACTACTATAACGAGAACTTCGCTAAGATTAGTAGCATTCTTGCTAACCTTAGTAAGCAAGTTAAATCTCTCTAGATATAAGTAACTACTAACGCTGCCCTAGCCGCCCCTCCTATTACCCCGTCTACTACTACCCCTATAAACCCCTTTCCTATTATAACAACCCCTCTAAAGCCTTATGCTAGCCGCTTAAAGACCTAGGATATTAAGATTCTTATCTTTAAGAATAGTAAGGATAGTCCGACTTAAGGAGCCTAGTTCCTTGCTACTATTAATAAACTTAAGGTAAACCGAGACTACTTTCGCAATAAAGAGGCTTATATATTACTTATCTTTACTTATATTAAAGGGGCGGCTAACAACTATCTACTTACTTAGTATAAAGATACTAGCATAATCTAATAAACCTTTGCTAAAGAAATAATAAACTACCTCGAGTTAATCTATTTTAACTTATATTAGCAATATAACGCTAAGCATAGCTTTACTAACTTATATATAAGGCTTAATAAGACTTTTAACTACTTTTATACTACTTTTATAAAGTATATTAATAACGCGAAGCTCTTAGTAAATATGCACTTAACTTTATATCTTTATAATAAACTTACTTTAACTCTTTAGACCGCTGCCCTTAATAAGTATATCCTTAGTATAAAGGTCTATAACTTTGCCTTACACTTATAATTCCTTAATACTAAACTCTATCGCATTGCCTATAAGAACCCGATCTACCCTATAGCACCGAAGCTAGTATATTAACTAGCGCTTATAAAGAAATTCGGTTTTATATACGCTACCCTTTCTACTTAAACCCTAATTATTAAACTTGCTATTTATACCCCGTTTACCTTTCTTATACTAACTAAGATAAAGGAAGTCTTAATAAAGTGCTATAATTATAAAAAGGAAAGATATATAGCTAAGGCTTATATAGAACTTAAGCGTATAATAACTATTACTAAGGTTAAGGAGATAGAGTTTATAATAAAGGACTTAGGCAAGGAGGACGAATTAGAGGGCTTTAAGTCGTTAGAAAACTAGAGACCTTAAGAGAAGACTCTTTCTTAAAGTAAATTACTAATCTCTTAAAGATTAACTTATAATATCTAGTAAGTAAAAAAGCGTTTACTATTAACTATACTTTATTTTTTAATAATAAAGGCATTTCCGTTAAACCTTTACTAGACTCTAGAGCATATAGATTCCTATTTATTAATATTACCCTTGCGTATAATCTTATATATATAATAAAACTTAAATACTACCCCCTTTCTTTACCTATAGCTATTAAGGGCTACGATAGCGCTATTAACTCCTAGGCAACTTAATATCTCTCTTTATACCTTTATATTAATAATAGGACTTAGCTTAACTTGCCTTTTATTATTTTAGACTTTAAATAGCATAATATTATACTTAGTTAACTTTAGATGCTATATTATAATATTTAGCTTAATATTAAAGGATAAAAAATAGAATAGCTTTACTTTAAAGATATTATGCCCTTTTATAAAAAGATTATCCTAGCTAAGAGAAAGGACTTATAAGCTATAGAAGTCAACTCCTAGCACTAGTATAAAGTCCTCGCCCGCGACTAGGCTATAGCCGAAGAGGACTATCGTCTTTAAGAAGCTTAGTTAGCAATGCTAGTTTAAGTTATATAACTTAAACCCTTAGCAAAGCCTTATTTATAGCCGCAACTAAAGCCTTAGCCGCGAAAGGCTTTACTTATCTTTATAACTTCGCGTCCCCGCTCTTTAGCATGCCTGTTACCCTCTAAGCTTTAGTATTAGGCTAAGCGCAAGGCTAAATAGCAATGGGCTATAGAGAAGGAATAGTTATAGCGGGACTAGCGCGCGAAGAACGTTTTCTAAGAAAAGCCTATTCTATAGAAATCCTAGACTATAGCTACGAAGAAGTCCTTAAAAGCTATAGAATAAGCCTTATATAACCCGTTTCCTTACTATAAACCCTTAAAGGAACCCTTGCGGCTACCTAAGCCCCTCTAGAAACTAAGTAAGAAGAATATGCCTAAGATTGCTTCGATTAACTATATTAGCTTCTACTTCCTCCTTTAATAGCCCGACTATAAGGTATTTAGTATAACTATAGCTAAAGTCTCCTAGGCAATTAACTAGAAGGAATAAGAGGCTAGGGAAGAATAGCGGACTAAAGTCGAAGAAGAGTTATATAAGGAATGCTTATAAAGGGTCTTGCTAAAGGTTTTCTAACTTAATATTAAAGCCTTCTTAAAACAAGAATCTAATACCCTCCCTAAGAATTAACTAGGCATTAATTATAAGATTACCCTAGAACGCGAGATTAATTTTAGGGTTAGCCCCCTTTTTAACTAAAGCCTTAAGAAGCTCTAGATTATAAAGAAGTACCTAGAAAAGAACTTAGATAAGGGATTTATTGCCTTAGGCTAAGCACTATAAGTAAGCTTAACCCTCTTTGTTAAGAAACTAAATAGTAATCTATAGTTCTATATCGATTACTAAAAAGTTAACGCGTTAACGTAGAAGAATAAGTATCCTTTGCCCCTTATTAATAAGATACTAGCTTAGCTAAGGAAGGCCTAGATCTTTACTAAGATCGATATCTAGTAAGCTTTTTACTATATTTATATAAATCTTGCCTTAAAGGATTTAACTATATTCCGCACTTAATATAGCATATTTAAGTATAAGGTAATGCTATTTAGCCTTATAAATGCTTTTGCTATTTTTTAGAGGCATATAAATAATATTCTTTTTAATTACTTTAACGTCTTTTATATAGTATACTTAGATAATATTATTATTTACTTAAATAACCCCCTTAAGTATAAAGAGTATATCTAGAAAGTGCTTTAACGCTTAAAAGCTATAAGCTTATAAGCAGATATCTAGAAATGCAAGTTTAGCCTTAAAAGGATTAAGTTCTTAGGCTTTATTATAACTATTAAAGGCATTAAGATCGATCCCTAGAGCCTAGCATTAGTTTATAACTAGTAACCCCCGAAAATAGTTTAAGGCGTTTAATTATTCTTAGGTTTTTGCAACTTCTATTACTAGTTTATAAAGGACTTTAGCAAGATAGCTAAGCTATTATAAGAATTAACTAAGGCTATAGTACCCTTTAAGATAATAGCTAAATAGCTATAGGCTTTTAAGGAATTTAAGGATATAATGCTTTCTCTTAATATCTTGCGATATTACTAGCTAGAGCATAAGACCCGCATTAAGACTAATGCCTTAAATAGCGTAATTTCTAGCGTCTTTTCTTAGAACTATAATAATAGCTAGCACCTAGTAGCATTCTTCTTTAAGATAATATAACTAGCTAAGCTTAACTATAATATCTATAATAAGGAGATGCTTGCTATAGTATGCTCGCTAACTTATTAAAGGGCTAAGCTAGTAGGCTACTAAGGGGAATAGCAGTTCTAAATCTTCTTAGACTATAAGGCCCTAGAATACTTTATAATAATAAAGCAACTTATAAGCCGATAAGCTCGCTAAGTAAAAGTCTTAGCTAACTTCTATTTTATAATTATATACTAGCTTAAGAAGCAAAATAGCGCCGCGAACGCTTTATCTTATAAGGAGGAAGATATAGGCCTATAGATTAAAACTAAAGAGAAATAATATAATAGCGTCCTTTTATAGTATAACTAGCTAGACCCTTGCCTTCTCTAAGCGATTAACTAGCTCCCTAATATTATAACCCTCGCGCTAATTAAGATTGCTAATAATAAACTTAATATAATAGCAAAACTCTTATACTTAAACTAGACTACTCTAGAGTTAAATCCTTTATATAAAGAGGCCTAGGAAGACGCTAAGAGCCCTTTTACGCTACGCGATAACGGCTTATTGCTATTTAAAGGACGTTTTGTAATGCTAAACGCGAAAGGAATTAAGGCTTAACTAATCTATAAAGCTTATAATTAGATATCCTCCGCTTACCCTAGGAGAGTTAAGACTTATAGTCTGCTATGCTTATAATACTTCTAGCCGCGGATAATATAGGATATCGCTAACTTCGTTAATAACTATAACGCTTATTTAAGAACTAATTATTACTAAGATAAGACCCCGGGTTTCCTTTACTTGCTACTAATTCCTAATCGCCTATAGTAGCACTTAATAATAGATTTTAAAGAGTAGCTTAAGGATAAGCATAGCTATAATAATATCCTAGTAATTATAAACTAGTTTACTAAGGAAGCTATCTTTATCCTATGCTTTAAAATAACTAATATATAAGAAATAGCTATGCTCTTTATCTCTTACTACTATTAATTTAATAAACCCCTAAAGATAATTATATCGGATCGCGGCCCTTAATTTATCTTTAGCTTCTAGAAAGAGTTTAACTGCATTCTAGGGATTAAGTATAACGAATCGACTTCGTAGGGTTAGTTAGTATAGGTAGTGGATATAAGTAATTATATATAAGAGAGAGTAGCTTTGCTGCTTATTAAAGGCTACCGATTATAGGTTAAGATAATTAATTTAAGTTAAGCATAAAGCTTCTATCTAAGTAAGGAAACTATCTAGCTTATATAGAACCTTCTTACTCTAGACCTAGCTAGACTTTAGTAATCCCCCAAGGTCCTAGACCTAGATAGACTTTAGTAGTCCCTTAAAGTCCTCCTATAACTAGTTACTAAGCGATCCTACTTAGTTGCCTATCCTTATTATATAACTTCTCTTAAGTTACTACTAAGAGTTCTTTGCCTTACTTACTAGTAAGTAAGCCTTAGGCTCCTAGTTAATATATATAATTATTACTTCGTAATACTATCCCCTTTTTAGCCTAGTATCGTCCCGACGCTTAAAATACCTTATTAAATAGTTTATATAATAGCTTCTTTACCTTTCCTTCTAAAATAACGTTTAAAAAAATAAAAAAGAAACTCGAATAAATCGCTTTTACCCTTCGAATTTAAAGATCCTCTAATAGTATTAAAATATCCCCTTATAATTATTACTATCGTAATCGTCGTCGCTATATTGCAGCTAGCCCCGAATCTGCTTATTATACTAAGTGCTATTATATAAGTTATAAAAAGTGCAACTTTACTTTTAACTTGCCTTCTTTAAATAACTAGGCTTCTCTAGATTATTAATATAAGAAGCTATATAATAAATAAGATAAAGCGATAGTAAAGATCTTATATCTTTATAAAATAGAATAACTTTTAGATTATAAAGAGAGCAAGATAATAAAATATAGCATAAGTACTCTTAAAGAGCTTAATACTACTAAAGCTATAGAACTATCTTATATAGAGTCTATTGCTTATTCCTTAGCAAAGGCCTCTTCCTTCCTAGAAGATCCTATAATTAATCCCAAACCTTTCTTTAATCTTCTTAATTCCTTCTAGTTAAGTATCCCTTCCTCTTAGCTTAACCCCTCTTAAGTAGACTTAGGTTCTGCTTATAAAACTCCGCGAGTTTCTTAGAATACTTAAGGTAGTCTTTTAGTTTCTATATATTCTCCGAGTATAAGTAATTAAGCTATTTTACTAAATACTTAACCTTATTTCTAATATACTAATAGTTTAATATTATCTTTATATTATATATTGCGTTTAGATTAACTAGGTTAATCTCTATATATAGGGCGCGCGGCGCTCCCTTAAATGCTAGCTTTAAAAGTAAGATATAAAATACTAGATATATTCTTATTATATTAAGTAGCTTAAGTTAATAGTTAACTAGTCTAATAACCTTGCTAATTTTAAATAGTTTTAACTTTTTATAATCTAGTTTATCGCTTAGTTGTTTCGTTTTAATATTTTTCTAAAGCAAGTAAACTTTATTCTCTTCTTTAAATATAAGTTCTATACTATATTTAGCGTTATAGTATAACGCTATTCGCTATAATATAAAGCGTATATTATCTGCGAGTTGTTTATATAGCGATTTAAGCTAATCTACTTAGATTTCTGCTTACTAAGCAATTAAACTTCCTTTAATCGCAGTTCTATATGCTTTAGGGTTAAACCTATAATTAGTATAGAATAGTAATATTTTCGTTATTTTGGCTTTCGCGCTATTATATGCAAACTAGGCTAGTGGCAAGAGCCCTACTCAATCGTTCTATCTATAGTTAATATAATAGCAAAGATAAGCTTCTATTATCTAATTTAACTTTTCTATTTAACTATCCGTTTAAGGTTTAAAAGCTATTAATATCTTAAGCTTAGTTCCTAGTAGTGCTATAAGCGATTTCTAGAAATTTAAAGTAAAGAGCTTATCTTTATCTAATATAATCTTATCTAGTAGTTTATAATTAGCTACTATAATCCTTAGGAATATATATGCTAGATCTTCTATAGTATAAGTCGTCTTATATAGAAGCATATATATATACTTAGTAAGTTTATCTATAATAACTAGGATAGCATTATACTTTACTCTTATTATAAGCTTTACTAATTTTAGCAATTCTCTTATAAAATCCTATGCAATTAATAACTATAGCTTAGAAAGGGTATATAGTAATTTAAGCTAACTATATAGCTTATATCTCGAGGACTTATTCTATATATAAGCATTGCATTTACTAACTACCTTCTTAACTATATGCCTTATTCGCGGGAAGTAATAACTTCTCTTAAGTTATTCTAGCGTTTTAGCAACTCCTTAGTATCTATAAGCGGGCAGCCTATGCTATTCTTTAATAAATTCCTTATAGATCTTAGATAGTATATATAGCTTATTCTTTTAATAGATAGTTCTACTATTAAGAGTAAATTCTAGTCCTAGCGTAAATAATGCTTGCTTCGCTATTAAATCTATATTATAATATATTTGCAAGTACTCTATAATAGCATTACCCAAGATAGCGCTTGTTATAGCTAACTCTATCTTATTATAAACTATTAAATCCCTATCTTCCTTAAAGATTATATAAAAAACTTATATCTTATTCTTAAAGTACTCTAGTTTCTTGCTTAAAGTATCTGCTCTAGCGTTTTCTTTTCCTTTAACGTAAGTAATACGGAAATTATAATCTATAAGGGTCTCCGCCTATTATACTTATCGTCGATTAAGTTCTTTTATTATTATAAAATAAATAAGATTCTTATAATCTATCTAGACTTGCACTAGGTATACTATCCTTAATAAGTATACTCTTTATATCCTAAAAGCCTTAACTATCGCTAGTAGTTCCTTATTATAGATCTTATAGTTAAGTTCTATTATAGTAAGCTTTCGGGAGTAATATATAGTTAGTTATTAACTGCTAGTCTTGCCCTTCTAGCTAAGTATTACGCTAATTGCATAGTCTAATAAATCTATTTCTATAAGGATATTCTCTTTTAAGTTAAATAACCTTAGCATTAGCTTAGCGGCAAACGCTTTCTTTAAACTCTAAAAAGCGTGCTTAGCCGGCTATATCTATTTAAACTAAACTTCTTTTTTTATAAGTATTATAAGTAGCGCTATAATATTACTATATCCTTTAATAAATCGTTAATAGAAGTTCGTAAATCCTAAGAAAGATTATAATTCCTTAACTAATATTAGCAATTTCTACTTTACTACTACTTATACTTTCCTTAGGTCTATCTTTACTCTATTTAGGGTTATTATAAACCCTAGGAAGATAACTTTATTAATAAAGAAGTAATATTTCTCTAGTTTAAGCGCTATACCTATTATCTTTAACGCTTAAAGTATAGCTTGCATGCTCTTTTAGTATTTCTCTTTATTCTTCGAGAAAATAAGAATATCGTTAAGATATATAATATAATCTATGTTTAACTATTCCTTAAGAATATTCTATATCTATCTTTAAAATATTGCTAGTGCATTATATAAACTAAATAGCATAACTAGATACTTATATAATCTATATTAAGTTTTAAACGCTATCTTCTATTTATCTTCTTCTTTAATCTTAATATAGGGATATATATCCCTAATATCTAATTATATAAAGATCTTAGCTCCTTATAACTTATCGCGTATCTCTTTTAGTAATAGTATTAGATACTTATCTTTAATCGTTATATTATTAAGTTAATAGTAATCTATATAAAGTCTTTTAAGTAATCTGTCTTTCTTTAATACAAATAGTACTAGGCTTGCTGCTTAAGACTTAGATTCTCTAATTTATCCTTTTGCTAAACTAGTATTAATATACTCCTTAAGCGTCCTTAAGTCTTCCTCGAAAGTATTATAAATTCCTTTAAATAGCGGCGTATTGCTTGATTCTAGTTTTATAGCATAATCCTACTTAGTATATAATAGTAAAGCGTTAAGCTTTATCTTCTTCTTAAATATATCTATAAACTTATTATATACTAATAGTAGCTTTCTCTTTATTAATAGACTTTCTATCTATTAATAGTATCTTAACTCTATAGAAGTAGCTAATACTTTTCTTAGGTTCTTCTGCGTTGTAGCGGGTATATTATCTTTATAATTATAGCTATCGAATATTATCTTTTCGACTTGCTAATCTATATTTAAGTTATATTATTTAAGCTATCTTACTCCTAAGATAAGTTAATATAAGGCAATAAGTGCTAAGTTAAACTTAATCTTTTTAATATAATAGTCTTTTATTTATATTTCTACTTCTTTTATTTTATAAGCGATAATTCCGTTATAGTTAATATTCTTGCTATTAACTATTACTAGTTAATAAAGTACTTCCTTTAACTTAGTCTTAAGTCTAAGTAAGTTTACTCTTCGCTTTGCGATAAAGTTCCTACTAGCTCTTAAATCTATTATTATATAGATATTCTATCTATTAATCTAAACTAATATAGTTAAGTATAGTAGTCTAGAGCTTGCTTAAGTTATATATAGTTTCTTTAATTATAAATCCTAGTATCTTTAACTTAAAACGACGTTTATCTAGCACTAAGTTCCTTTGCTAGTCTTAATAACTTAATATAATTAACCTTTAACTAAATTAATACTAAACTTTATTAAGTGCTATTCTTAATATAGCTAGTAAGCATAATTATAGTTCTTTTACTATCGATATATCTCTATTTCTTATTATAGTTCCTAAGTCTCGCCGACTTTAAGTGCCTTAGTCTCTAGTAGTATTATAGTCGTTTCTTTGCGGATAATATAAAGTTTCGCGCTATCTTAATCTACTTATTATAGTCTAATATATTAATTATCCTGATATATAACTTTATAGTATTCCCCGTGCTAAGGACTATAACTTGCTATTTGCTTATTATATATCGCTCTAGTTGCCTTATTTATCTATTATCGGTTTTAAATTAAGTACGTTTTTCCTTCCCGAAGTTCTTACTAAACTATATGCTAAATCTCGCTAATCTAAAATAGTAGTTTAAGTATAAGTAAGTTCTTAATTTGCTAATCTATAGAACCTTTATCTAATATATTACTAAAGACTAGAAACTCTTTATCTATCTTTAACTTATCTTCTCTTTACTTATTAAAGATTGCTTTATTAACCTTAAAAATAGATCTAATTACGCTCTTAGCGATTAACTTATTAGTATTATTAATCCGATCTATAACTTATTCTATTTATTCTAGTCCTAAGGCTTTGCTTATTAATTCTTTAACTGCCTTAAGTCCTTCCTTAAAAGCCTAATTATAAAGTAGTAAGAAATAATATTCTATAGCAAGCAGTTGCGCTAATATAGCTCTCTAGCTATACTATATCTAATACTTTAACTATCGCTTTCTTATAAGTTCCTATTCTAGGGTTTAGTTTATTGTTTATTTAAAACCTTTATCTTCGAACTTTATATATTGCTCTTAATTAGGGTTTATAACTTCCTTGATTTGCTTTAAGCTATAGCAAGTAAATATAGAATATAGCTCCTTATATTTTATAGCGTTAACTTATTTTTTCCCTTAATAATATCCCTTAGCATTTAGTTTCTTATCTTAGTAGCTACTAGCTATATACTTAAGTAATCTATACTCGAAATAAAGTTTCTTTTGCTATTACTTATCTATAACTTCCTTAGATAGTTTCTTTTGTTATTATCGAGTTATAGCATCTAACTTTATAGGCTAAGGCTAGTAACTTTTCTAATTAGAATATTTATTATATCTTATCCTCCTTAGTTATCCTAAGTATTGCTTACGCTTCTCGAGTTGTCTTTTATAAAACTAGTTATCTAAGCGGATAGCGATTTCTATAAGTTCCTAAAAGTCGTCGGCTTTATATTTATATTAGGCTAGTTTATCCTTAATCTTATCCTTAAGACCTTAATAAAACTAGCTTATATATGCACTATTATCTTAACTTATCCTTTCTATATATTATTAAAACTTTATAGAGTATACGAATATTACGCTTATCTAGCAAAGACCTTAAATCTTTCTCTTTATACTCCTTTCCTTATCTATGCCTCTAAATACTTTAGTAATCTTTTTCTTAAATATATTAAGACTCTAGAAGATCTCCTTAGTAGACTTATCTTACTTGCTAGTTTTTCCTTTATATAAAAAGTAATCGTCTTAAGCCTTTTCGATCTAATTAAAGGCTACTCTTTTAAGATATATAGTATACTATAACACTTCCTCTAGCTTAGCTTTAAACTTATCCTTATTAAACTCGATATATACTATGCATTGCATTAAGTATAATCGAAGCTAGCTATATATTCTATTATAAGTATCTAGCTCGCGGACCTTAAGCCCTTAGCCTAGGATTATCTGCTAAGGTATTAAGTTCTTTTAACTAAGACCGAGTTAAGATATAGTAATTATGCTTATAAGCGGTACTTAAAGGTATTAGTGCTTAAAGTATAATAAATCGACTTTAT
>JAPZPB010000954.1:0-10920 GCA_037952635.1 Bryoglossum gracile | reverse complement strand
GACTAAATATATTAGGCTAGCCTAAACTAAAACTAGATTAAACTAAACTAGACTAGACTAAACCTCTTTTTGCAAACTATTTTATAGAAATGCAAACCTAAAACTAGACTAAACTAAACTAGACTAGACTAAACCTCTTTTTATAGACTATTTTATAAAAATATAAACTAAAAACTAAACTAAACTAAACTAGACTAGACTAAACCTCTTTTGCAGACTAAAATAATTTTTTGCCGACTATTTTATGATTTTGCAGACTAAAAACCGGTCGATTCCGGTCTAGTCTCGAATTTCGGTTTAGTCTAGTTAGTCTAAGTATATTACTTAGCACCCCGCAGCTAATAGCAGGGGCAGCAGCTGATAACAAGGGCTATAGCCTGGAATTCAAGGTATATAATAGAGATATAGTAGCTTATAGCAATAGTATTAACTTGTAAGAATCTAACTAAGCATTAGCAATAAAGCAAATAAATATAAGCTAATTAATAATATAGTTAACACTTTTCTTATTAATAAAAAGGGCGAGGAAGCAGCAAGAAGTAAAGCAAAAAAAGAATAAAAGCAATAGTAAGAATAAAGACAAGTAGCTATAGCAAGAGATAAATATTATAGCACTAGTAGTTATAGCTAAGAAGGCTAATGAAAGTCTAAGGCTAGCTAACTATAACAATCCGTTACTTAAGTTATATAATAAAGGGCAGATCTAAACTTGCCCTTTAGTGCAGTTAATCTTTAGGCTAACCCTAGTTTTAATTAGTTATTATAGCAAGGTAAAGCTAAGACTAAGCGTAAGGCTAAGGTTATATACTTTAAGGCTTAAGGCTAAATATATATAATTATAAAAGGCTTAAAGCTAAGGTTAGTTTCCATTGCTCTAGTAATAGCAATAGCTTAAGCGCTAACCTTGAGCTTATTTAAAAAGGGGTTCCCTAAGAACCTTTTTTCTCCTTATATTTGCTCTTTATAAAATAGCCTGCGAATAAGATTAATTTACTAACCTCCTCGCGCTATTATATTAACTAATAGCAATTGCTCCTTGACCTTAACTTATCTTTAGAACTATATTATAATAAAGCAAGAAGCTAATATAATTATAATAGCAATAATAAGCTTAATAGCTTTAACTTAGCTAAAGATAATAAAAAGAAACTATATTCTACTAAGAAAAAGTAGCTATTCTTATCTTATAATAGCTTAGTATATAAGAGGCTTAAGCACTCTCTTTAGTAAAGCTTTCCCCGCTAGCGTTAACTTTTTTTAAGCCTTATTGCTAGTATTTTCAGTTATACTCCTCTTTTAGCTAAAAGTTAACAGTTGCTATAAGCTTAAGTACTAAGGACTAGTTGCTTTTACTAGCGCTTTTTATGCTTTATTATACCATAGATTTTATAATACTACTTAAAAACTCTAGCATTAGTTAACTATTTCAAGCTACTTTATTAATATTTACTAAGATTATATTTTATCTATACTTTATATATTACTACTCCTTTATAGCAATAATCTAAGATAATTATAATAAGCAAAAAAAAAAATTTACTTAGCTAGTTTAACTTATCGCGAGTATTAGCTATATAAGAAAGATTAATAACTTTTTTATTAAGCTAATTAAATAATATTTATACCTTTAAAGTAGCTTTAGCTAATATATATTATTATTAATTACTATTAATAGAAGCTATAACTATATTAATATAATATATACTTAATCTTAGAATAGCAAAGCCGTAGATGCTAGTGCTTTTATATCGCGGAAAAGTAAGCTATTAAGTAATAATAACAATAAGAGTAAATTAAGTAATAGCAATCTTAAACTTGGTAGAAATAATAATAATAACAGATATTTAAGCAAAGGTAAGTTAAGCTATCGAGTATAAGGACAAATATCTTATAGGATTCTATAAACAAGCAGCGCTTACTAATATAGAAAACAGAAGAAATATTATAGAAATAAATCTTCTTTAAGTTCTTAAGCAAAACTCTAGCTATTATATATATATGCTAAAATATAATTTAGCTTAAAACCGAATAAGCTTCCTATATAAGAGAATAAGCAATAGCTTAAGTACTATATACTTATTTGTCCTTTGGTATTTATTAAAACAATTATCTAAAGGGACTTTATCTCTTTATTAGCTAATTGTATTATAAAGGCAAGTATAGTAAAGTAAAGTAGCGTTTTTATATCTGCAAAAAAGTTTCTATCAAGCATTTTTCAATTTATTGCTAGTGCTAATAGTGCCAATTATATGCTAATCGTATGCCAATAGCGCTAATAAAAAATTAATATATTTAGAATATACTAATTATATGCTAATAGCACTTATAAAAAACCCCACTTGCTAAGAGTATACTAATAGCGCTAATTAAAAACCCCACTTGCTAAGAGTATGCTAATAGCACTAAAAAAATATAATAACTAGCATGACTAAGCAATAAAGCATAACTAAGCATAACTAAGCACGCGGCCGCATGCGCCCGCGTATAGCCGCGCAGGGTATGCGATGACTAAGCATATTATGCACGCGGCCGCATGCATCCGCGTACGGCCGCGTGCACCCGCATTTTAGCTTTAATTCTTTTATATTCCTAAATACGAAAATATTCGCTAGCTATGCTATTTAATAGTTTTTAACGCTAAAAATTTTAAACTTATTTTAAACGCTTTAAAATTAAAAGTTTACTTTTAGTATTTCCTTTTATAACGCGTATATACGCTCGTAGTAGTTGCACTTAAGTACTTGAGTACTCTAGAGTAGTATGCATGCATAGCAGTAGGCATAGCGGCATGCATAGAGGTATGCATAGCGGTATGCATAGCGGTATGCATAGCGGTAGTAGCATGCATAGTAATAGCATGCATAATAGCATGCATAAGTATGCATAGTGGCGTACGCTAGTGGCGGTGGCGTGCGCTAGTGGCTTATTAGCCGAAATTAAAGCCCCTCTTTTTATATAAAAACCCACTTCTTATTAGCGCTATTAATGCTATTAGCAAGCCTCTTCTTATTTTAGCGCCAAAATTATCAATATATAAGTATTGCAAAACTAGTGCCATTAGCATGCAATTAACACTATTCGCAGATAATTAATATAAAAAGATTTTTGTAGATATATAAAGAAGAATAAGATTTAAATATATAAAATATATAAAAGGAAATAAAGAAAATAATATTAAAAGAAAATATAAAGCATAGCGTGTTTATAAAGAATAGATTAATATATAGTATAAAAGGTTATATATTTACTAATATCCTTGGTATTATTATATATTAGTTTCCCTATATTCCTAATAATTAAAATAAAAGAATTATTTATTTAAAAATATACTTCTTTATACTAATTACTAAGCTTAGCTATATTTATACAATTGCTTGCTTCTTCTTTCTAAGATAGTCTATTGCTTTGCTTAATGCATCCATTATTCTATTGTATATTATATTATAGTCTTACAATATACTAGTGAAAATTGCGCGATCTTTAATTAAAAATAGAATACTTTAAAGCTTTTAAGCTAATTATTCAGTTCCTTTAACTTTAGTAGGAATTCTATAATAATATCCTTAAATCTATTTTTGTTTATATGCTTAAGCTTAATTTTAGCGATTTCTGCATATATCTTAGTATATTATCCTTATAGTTAGCTAATCTTTATTAGTTTTACCTTTATTTTGTTTAACTTTAAGCTTAGTATAGCTATTTCCTTTATATTAGCTATATCTTTATAATTATATCGAATATATATCTGTATAAATATATAGAAAAACAACTTAAGATTATGCTATTATATATAACCTTTTCTCAAAAGCACTTTAATTTCTATAAACTATATTATAATAATTTGGTAACTTGCTTTACTCGAGATATTATTTAACTTCTTTGCTAAGTTTAAGTTAATTAATATTCTCTTTAAAGCTTCTTTAATAGCAGATTTAGTAATAATATTATTATTTCTAAATATATTTCTATAAAGTATCTTTTTACCTTTAAGCAGCAACTTATAACTAGTAATCGCGTTATATTATACTTTTAAAAGCTCTTTGACTAACTTATATATATAGAGTAGCCGGCTTATTAAAGAAACTACTAAGTAATAATAAACTTAATTTCTATAAGTCTTACTTTTCTAGCTTGCTAAACTGTTAAGCTTAGCTTTTTAAATCCTATAGTTAAAACCATTTAGTTTATACTTTATATTAGTAGCAGCAATCCGACTATTATTTGATTTAAACCTTTTAATAGCGCTAATCTTAAGTGAAAATCATTTCTCTTGTTATCTTTTCTGCTTAGAAGATATAATCAAAGCGCTACTTATAGTAATTCCGCGACTAAGCAACTATTCTATATTGCTTCTAGATTTTTCTTAAAGACTACTTTTTGTTTTCAAATTTGTTTAGCTAAACCTTATATTATTATAAACCCAAGAGTCTTTGCTTAAAAGCTTTTATAGAATACTAAAATTCGAACTTGCTTATAAATTCGCAATAGTATCCGCGCTACTATTAATAGCAATCTGCTTATAATAAAACTATTTAGCAATGCCTTTAACTTATTTATCTTTAGTTAACTTTAATAAGTCTCCCTCTTATTGCCTTTTATTAAACGGCTAAGCGAGCTTTACTATATACTCTTATTTTATAAAGTTGCTTTTTTTCTTTTAATAATATATTATTACTTAGTATACTATTGCTTTCGTGAAAATAATTAGCTTATTCTTTAAAGAGATTCTTAAATCTTATACAACGATATATTTGCTATTGCTATTAAGCTTAATAAATATATTTAGCCTTAACTCCACATTTATTATTAGCGTATAGCTAGCAATAACCTTAAGGAATCGCTTTAGATCTTTATAAATATTAAACTTCTTAGAGCTATATAGACTAGATCTATCGAATACCTAGAGCCGCACTAGACTTCTGCAAATTATTAAAGCTAAATATAATTTTCTTGTTGGCAAAGTGCTTTTCGCTATATAACAAACTCTTCCTCGCAATCAACAAAGCCTCTCTATAGCTAAGGCACTTTTCAAAGCGTCTCGCCATCCCATCTGATCTTCCTTAGAGAGTCGTTTGTTTTTAATGCGAAAATTTCTGCATTTTGTCGCAATCCAATAACTTAGAGAAAATCCTACAGATTCCCAACCCAGAATTGTAATACCCTCGTCATTATCTTGAACAACGATATTCACTGCATTGAGATCGAAGAGGACAAATGGATCGTTTAGCTAAGGTAGTGTGGCCGTTGAAATTAATATCATATATATCCTCAATTCCGGGATCGAGAATGGGCCAAGGGTGTCGTGTTGCCAGGTAGGTATTAAAGGTAGAGTGTGATCCATAAACCAGTTTTCTAGTATTCCACGCCTATCCACAGACTCGTAACGCGATCTCGTAAAAGTTGCAAGCGTTGTAACGTGTAAGGCAACTTCCTTAGCTATTCCAGCGCGGTGTTTATCACTCAAATCAGGCCACGCCTCTGCCAGACTCCTTCCCTTAACACGCCGCATCATAAGAAATGAACGATTCGCAGCTTCGTCTTCCCAATACCAGATAACTTCAGGCAAAGGAACACCTAGAGCATTCTCGCGCACAAACTTGATCGTAGAAGCTTCAGATTGCTGTCCCAGAGTCCATGACTTGACTTTGACCATAGCTTTATTTCCGATGAACTAGATTCCGCAACCACTTCTAGCGTCGTAGACTCTACCTGTACTCGAGTCTCCAAGGCCGGGTGCAGGAACTAGCGGCAAACTTCCATTTCGACGAACTAAGTAGAATATCGTTAACCCATCTTTCCAAGAGGCCAACGAGTTTGCAAGATGATGATTGGTATCCTCGAAAGCATAGCAGAGAACTGATGTGCTAATTGCCCAGACCCGAGCAGTAACCTGCTTGACTGATTCACGGACTAGGGGATCGAGTTCACTATAGAGAGTTAGAATGACGGCGTTCATCCAGAAGCGGTGCGCAGTATACCAGAACACCATCGTGTTAGTTTCCCGACAACTTGAAGATAGCATTGTCGAGTCTTTACGATAGTGTGTGGCACAAGATAGAATTCCAAGGAGTGAAATTTCTAGAACCTTTCCGATCGGAGCCTAGTGTATATCCAGAACGCATTGAAGCTTAAATTCAGGGTGTTTTCGGCCATGGTCCGATTGCAGAGCAAATTGTAGTTCACGAGACATACAAAGCGTTCGGTCGTGATCCAAGTCATGCATATTCCTTCCTAACCAGAACAAAGACGGAGGCAGAGACGGAGGCAAAGGCACGGGGCTCTTATAGTCCAGCTGTGGAGCAGTGGATCGCGAATTGTATTCTACAGTGGCTCGCACCTCTTGTCGTTGCCTGTAAAGGCTGCCAGAATTGGTTTACTGGAGACCCCTCTTGACCTGCTGAAACAATCGGGTATCAAATGGATCGAAGTTGAAATGAAGGATGGTGGCCTGTAAGCTTAGGTTGCATCGTTCTTATTACAGGAGCTAATGATCGTTACAGAGCTATGTTAGATGGTGCACTCCGCTTCACAATTATACAAGGCAGAGTAATTACGTTTGCATTCGCGGAACAGGAAGAACTCAATGAATGGGGCAAGATGCATCTCCCGAAGGTGGAAAATCTCAAGCAAAAATTTGCTCAGATAAAGGGTAGAACGATCGGCGTGAACTTTGATTTTAAGGATAAGGTCTGAGTTAGGCGCAGGACAATATTAGGAGGCAGCGCTCCGTTCGCTGAGGATCTTACTTGGCCAGGGATAGTTTACGCTGGTAGGGGACGTTAAATAATAGGAAGCGCGGGTGTTTAACAGGACTTGGCAAAGATATATATGTTGGGATTGTATATCTACCCGTAACGGACAGCTGCTGGAGCGAACATTTGAGCAGTTTGTGAGGATCTATACAGCGCTGCTGCTTCCTCATTTACAAGCTGAGTGTTACTTTGACGTTTATTAACTGTGTTATACTCTACCGAGCTTGCTTGTGCTTATGTTTCATAATGACAGACACTTTGATAAGATCCATCCAATGTATTGGAAGCAAAGATAGGTGCTCTATAAAGACCTGCTGCTTCATATTAATATTCTGCCGAGACACTAGATAACCCGCCCATTATATGTAAGCTTGCATGTGTAATTTCATACTCTTGTCTAGGATAATTCGAGGATTTGTCTATAGTTTAAGAGAACAAGGCGGTGCTCGCCCAAAATTTCCTATATATTGATCGCCCATGAAGGTTTCCTCACTCCCAGGAGGTTATTATAAGAAGTCTGTTCCCACTGAGGAATATGTGCCAGCATTGCTTAAATTTGTGGATTTGTCTGTATCACAATGCGACGGGAGTAACGCGTTTGGATATGTGGAAATGAGGGCGCTATTCGATAACATGCCAAAGTGAGCAGGCGCCGCTCTTTCTATTGGAAACGTTAGCCAAGACCTCTGCTGCGATAGAAGAGACCTTACCTGTGGCAACGTCCTCAGTACCGGGTGCTTGATAGGATAAGTCCGAAATCGCCAAGGTGGCATCTCCATCATCTTCTGTAGCAGTTCGCGGCTTTCGAGACTTATGAATATTTTCTAGATCTGTATCTGCCATCTCCCGTGCTCGCTTTCTGCTACTTATTTCTTGTAGCGAAACCTCTTCGACTAAGGTATTAGCTCTCGTGGACGTTTTCAGCTTTAGCTCTTGGGCAGCCCTATTACGCAGGATCATCCGTCGCTCAGTTGCATTGGTTTGTTTAGGATAGCACTCAGGGTCTCGCTGACTCTCTTTCTTAGTTTTGCAGTTGTCGAAGTGCGTTATATATTTGCGTACTCGATCTATGTTGAGGCCATAGAACTCACAAGTTTCGCGACATGGAATATCTACCGATTAGATCTAGAAATACAAATGGTATAATGTCGGAGAAGGTTTTTCCATAAGAATAATGCTCTTGGTCGTTTGCCGTCGCATTCTATATGCGGACACTAGTGCTTTTCGTGTCCATCGCAATCATCTCTGACTAGATTATTACCGTCATCGTCGTCGGAGGCCCCGCAATCTTCCTCATCAAACGGATTAAGATCGGAATATATGAAACATTTCTGCAGCTCGGCGAACAAGTGCCGCGCACGAGACTATAGAGTATCAGATTGATGGACCACATCTAGGCATTCTTCATTACGTACTTGGAATGCTTCGATGTGCTTCTATAGTTCCTCATCGCTGGGGAAGTGCCGAAGGCAAGTCTGGCACTACCAATGCTCATCAAGGTTTTTAGTCATTGTTCGATTGTCGGTAGAACGAATTCTTGAATGGAAGCGCAGTGATATGTGGAGGTTAAAGGAAATAGATGATTAGTTACTCTTCTAGTGACGTGCTGGGCTAATCAGTTGAATCAGCCTTCGGTGCAGAAAGTATTAAATTCCAGAGCCAGAGGTATAATAAAAGATCTTAATACGGAATTCGTAGCTCTATAAAGAAATCTGCAGTTAAGTACAACAAAACTTAACAAGATCGAGAAATTTACTACGAAACTACAAGAAGTAGATAAGACTATA
Source organism: Bryoglossum gracile (assembly GCA_037952635.1). Classification (NCBI taxonomy): domain Eukaryota; kingdom Fungi; phylum Ascomycota; class Leotiomycetes; order Helotiales; family Bryoglossaceae; genus Bryoglossum; species Bryoglossum gracile. The sequence continues at coordinate 2,381 of JAPZPB010000954.1, read as the reverse complement.
TAGTAAGTTAAACTCCCAATTAATAAATTAGCAAATAAGTAACTTCTTTCAAGGATTAAGAAATTAGAAAAGATATAAGAAGCTGCTTATAGTATAGTTTTATTACTCTTCAAGGAAGATATTGCGGAATAAACGCTTAGAGTAAGTCTATCTCTTTGCTTTAGGTTTCTAGCTTATAGTAATATAGAATAGAAGTGCTTAGAAAGACTTTCTAGAGTCCCTCTATTTAGACCGCGTAATTCCTCTCCCGCGGTCTAATTCTATTAAGGCAAAACAAATGCGCATTGCTGTATTACTAGCTATTCTTATAAGGTCTATCTCCCGACATATATTCTAATCGATATATGTCTTAGAAAACAATAACAAGAAAGACGAAATCTGGGAGCTGCTTATTCTTTAAGCAATTGAAGATAGTAAGAAAGAATTATTTTGCCGCTCTCTCCTGCTCCTTATTTTCCCAAAGAACCAAGAAGAAAACGCTAAGAAGGCTATAAAGCAAGTTGCCCGAGAAGTTTCCTAGTGCGTTCGAAACCTAGTTTCCAACGCTTATTATAACTGCTTTCGATTAAGCGTAGAGAATATTGTACAAAAGGCCTAGGGAGCTTGGCAGGTAATACAGAATACTAGAGAGAAGCTAAAGCCGCTCTTTGAACTACAACATATCGCTAACCTTAAATAGCAAACCCTCTATTTCGATAAAGGCTATATTAGTATTAGGCATAATAGTATAGCCGGAGCTAAAGACGATAAGGCTCTGCTAGTAATCTTCCCTCGCATCTATCTTATAGCGGACAGCGACCCCGATCCCGTAACCCCTGGCGTTGTGTTAATAAAATCTCAGTCCACGCTAGCGGCTAAGGAGTTAGAGATTGCCAATGCATCGACTGTCGCCACTGGAAAAGCAGGTCCCAGGTCGCAGAAAATCAGATCCCGGAAAATGTCGATCTCTATAAATAGAAGGAATGGTTTTTTATCCCAGCCAACCCCGCCAGGCCAGCCCATCCTGGCAAGCGGACACTGAGATAGTTCAAAAAGTTGCTTAACTAGAAGTCCCCTGAAAAGGGAAGAGGAGATCGAAATATAATGCCGATGCGAAATTTCATTTATTAATATCTCGTAGCTAGTGATTTATTATAACCTATTAAGAACATGATATCTTTTCCAGATCTCGCTTCAACAAATATTCATCAAGACGCGTGATATTTAGTGGCCAACGAGGTCCACTAGTGGACCCTAGGTGGACATTGTCCGAAAATGTGGGGTGGACCTATGGGCCAACCGACCACCGCTCGTCAATAATCCCCGCACGTTGAATCTACCGCACGTGTGGATCTCTATACGTTAAGTATTGGACTCTCTAACCAGATCTCCAGCCAATATTGCGGCCGTCCCTTCGACAAATCTGCCTGAGTACCTCCTTTCATCAGAATATATCTCAGAGCCTGCAGCTCCTCCAGGGAACCGCCAAGGACACCCCTAAAGACAGATAACAGAGCCATGTCTGAAGAAAATCGAACTAGGGTAGTGTCTTGGGAAAAAAGCTGTACCTACTTGGGCTAGAAGGAAAAGCTTACGTTACAAGTCGACAGATTATGAAACCTCAATATACGCAGAGATGTTAATATGCTATAGCGTGAGGGCTTCGCGTGAGTTTAATTATATCTGGCAATTGAAGCTAATTCATTTGTTAAATTTTGATTCAGTGATCTCCTCTATCTAACAAATCTCCAAAAACGAGGGTTGTATGTATATTATAAGTCCGTGCACCCCCATTCCGATCACCCAAAATAAGCGAATTTCTAGACCGCTACTTTAATAAAATAATTAATAATTAAATCAATTCTAATTTAATTTACTTTATACTTGGAATCCTTTATCTTTAAGTAATTATGCATCAATACACTAAACACGATTTGTTTGCGGCTCTTAATAACGTTAAAAATAGAAAGTCTTTAAGACTAGCTAGTAAGGAGTAGGGGGTCCCTTTTAGTACACTATAGAATCGCAACTAAGGGAGTGAGAACTATACTCTCGCGGCCGAAAGTCAATAAAGACTATTAAAGATATAAGAAGAACACTTATTTACTTAGGTTTTAGCCTAAGAAGCACTAGGTGTTCCTTTAACCTATAGCCAAATCCGGCAATTTATAGGCCGAATTCTAGTAATTAAGGGGGACTATAAAGAGCTAGGAAAACGTTAGATAGAAGGCTTCTTATAACGTAATCTTATTCTATAAACAAAAAGGGCTTGGAATATCGATTCTATACGCGTTAATAGTGCTATAACTGCTATAATCAAGTCTTAGTTTTAACGGCTGGCTATCCTTGCTATTGCTATTATTAAGCCCGAAAATCGATATAATATAGACGAATCTGGTATT
>JAPZPB010000953.1:0-10922 GCA_037952635.1 Bryoglossum gracile | reverse complement strand
TAGGTACTAGCTAGCCTTGCTAGCTAGCCTAGCGCCCTTGTATAGAACGCTCGCGAGGTTATAGGAACTAGCTTACGGTGCTCGGCCAGGCCTAGCCTAGCCTACGCTAGTACTCTTGGACTAAGAGCCTCTATATATAAGCTGCCATAAGCCCTCCTAGAGCTCCTCTCCTTTCTTCCTTAGCTTTAAATCCTCGAATAGACCTTGGCCTTAGGCTTCTCTTGCTCGCTTTGCCTGCTCTTGATGCTTATAACCCTGCGTCGTCTCATTAACCTAGATTTAGTACTATATATAAATACTTAAAAACCCTTTTACTTTTATTATATTTATTAGTAAAAGCTAATTTAGTATTTTAATAACTTTAGCACTTACAAGATAATAACCTTTAAACCCTTAAATATATCTTATAATACTTATACCATTATACCCGAATTATAACTTTAGACTTATATAAGCTCTTGCTCTTTCTAGTTTATCTAAAGTCTAATTAAGGTTTTTAATAGGTTTTATAAAATTATTATTATAACTTTAATAAACTAAGCTATTAAGTTTATAGCTTCTTATAAACGGGTTATTATTTGCAAAAGGCTAAGCAAGGTTTAAAAGACTATTATATCTCGACTTTGTATATTAAGGGTAAGTTAATTATATCTTAAAAAGAAATCTATTAAAGAAGCATATTAATAACTAGCAAATTCTTCCGAAAACTCGTTAATAAAAAGCAGGAGATTAGCATCTCTTAATATTATTAAGTTTATTTTTATTGCTATATTAATAAGTTTATATAATCTAGCTTACTTCTTAGCTATAAGAAACTAAGGATTCTTATACAGTTTATAATAGAATTCTAGTACTCCTTTATTAATGCATTTAAGGAGGATCTTTATAATAGTAAAAGCGAGGCTCTTAGAATAAGAAAATTCTTCTCTTGCTATGCTTTATGCAGGATTATTTATATAATAATAAAAGGGCTAATATCTTTAAGAGAGGCTGGCACAAAATCTACGAGAGCGAGAGCAATCAGAACAAGAGAAGCAGGAGCAAAAGAAGCAGGAACAACAAAAGCAGGAACAGGAGAAGCGGGAATAAGAGAGGCGGGAGGAGGAGGGACAGCGACAAGCGACACGGGAACAAGGGAGACGGGAGGAGGAAGAACGGGTATAAGGGAGGACACTCAAAGATTCCGAGCGAACTGGGAAGCGTCAAACGCAAATTGATATGGAGAGCGTTGTCTCTGGTGCCACTAGAAATCAAATGGGTCTGTCTGCTGCCGGCCAAGCACAAGAACGGCGACGAGTCCAGACAGATGATTAATCGGGTCGAGAACCGGTGGTGGCAGACCTTGGCTCAGGTGCTGCTCACAATCCGCAGACTCCGGTAAACGATTCAACCACCGGGTAACAGGAGAACTCAGAACAAGAGAGGTTTGATTAGATAAAGTTGCACGAAGAGCTTGCATAAGAGCTACGAGAGCAAGAGAAATTGGAACAGGAGAAGGAGAAAGCAATAAGACGTAGAGAAAATCGACAGGAATAAAAGTGGCAGCGACAAGAGAGGCGAGACCAAGTAAGGCAGGAAGAAGAGATGATAATCGAGTTAGAGGGAGATGTAAAGCTACCTCAAAAGCGTCCCACTACTCCGGCCGGTCGGGAACCGGAAACTACTAGATCCAAGAGGCAACAGGTACGGTTATACTCTCTATCATTCATTTTAGCGAGCTCACTTCTACAGGTTCCAACTCTACTAGCTCAAGAGAACTCGGGCGTTATCCGAATCACGTTTAAAGTACGGGAACGAGGCGTGTGGAGAAGCGCTTAAAGTCTCCTTATTGATTCCTTTAATCCATCTAAGGTCGAGCGAATAGCGGTAAAGTATATAAGGAAGAAGGAATAGATAAGGTTATATAATACTAACTTGAACATTCTGACCCCACTAATGTGTTTCTAAGCTGCGATCGCTAACGGAAGCAATATGCTGCTTTTGATTCCAGGGAGGGAGATCGACATCGACGAAGAGCTGGAAGCTTCTGTCTCTCAGTTATTATCTGAAGTAAACTCGCAAAAAGAGGCTGGCAGCAAGTGAGGTCGACGGTGATATTAGCGGCAGAGAGGCACTTTTCAAGACCGGCGGGATGCAAGCAGCAAGATGAGCTGCAACACAAGTCACACTTTAAACATTCAATGAGTTTGCCTTCGTACTTCTTAGCTTGCTAAGAGAAGAAGGGGCTTCGAAAAGCTTACCGGAAATTATGACACCGAAACCCGGGTATAAGTTACGCCGGCCCGCTTTCATATCCCGTGGCTATTACCACGTGATTGTTATTGCACCCTTATCTGTCGGTGCTCGGTATCATCTGACGTCATGGAATAGGTTAATATTTTAAAGTCGTTTAATAACCGATATATAATTGCCTCCGACAAAGTTGAAGACCCGGACATGCAACTAGGACAAGAGACTAGCTTCGCAGACTTAGTGTGTTATTAATTGGAGACCGTCTATAGTCAGCCTCATCTGTTACTGCAACAACAGCAAACCAGACGCTAACCTTAACCCTTCAAAAAAACAAAACAAAACTAAACCAGTTTAATCCCTACAGCTTTTCTCATAGGACGGAGGCTTCGTGCGAGCCGCAGGCTAGCACTCTTGTATTCTTGACTTATATTTAACAAGCACTAACTTTATATAGCTAGCATTATTCCAGACCCTTGCATTAAGTTATCTCCCTGCACGTGAAATGAAAATTCCTGCCTAAGGATTTTCATAACCTTTTGCATAACGTTCTAGCAATTTGGCTCTAAATTGCATCCTCCACCATTGTATTTTCCCCAAATACTAACTCTACTCCTTTTAATAGTGCTACCGTACTACCGACTCTGGGTATTTTTCCTTTGATATTACCGTGAACTAATCGACTCAGGTTATAGCTCTCATTGGCAAGTCATGGCCTGAAAAACGAACGTTTCTAGTGACCTACTTATAATAACAAAGGATTGGACAGCTGATCTACAGTACACTCGTTAAACGCATATTTCTCCATGAGTGGGGGTCATGAGTGGGTAGAAAGGCAAAATATATGATACGCGAAGTTTCGCCACGTCATTTGCATTTCGCCTTGTTCGCCTTGGGCAGTCATTAAGGCCACCTCAAGCCTTGCCATACCAAATGCTAGACCTATAATAACTCAGTTGTGCCGCAAAAAAAAAGATCTCTGTGTCATTCTCACTCCAAAATCCACCGGAATACACACTGTACAGAATGTCCTTCTTTCGGAAAAAAACCAGACCACCTAGTACAACTATGCCGTGGACTATCTGGCCAGCTCTGGTGGTGTTATGGGGTGTCTGCTGGATGTTCTATACCCCCTTGAACTCTGCCGACAAACAAGAATTCGAGCTTTCGTTATTGGAGACAAACACGGCATGGGATTTATTTTCAGGCTCTGGTATGTGACGGCTCCACACTTTACAGACTTTCAAGTTCTCTAATATTTTCATTGTAGAAGTTCCTTTTGAACTACCTTTAGTACCCTTCTCGGCGAACTATGGAATCTCGAACGGCCTAGCGTGGGATGACTTCACTTCTTTCCCTGCCCCTTTTGAGTCGTCGAATAATGTTGATTTTACGGACTTATCGGCCTCAGGGAAAGCTAAAAGCAGTCATGATACTATTTTCGAACATTTGGGTCCATTTGGCGCCCTCAACCAAGAGGCTTCCTCAGACTTCCTTGCAGCCGCAACTCAACTTAAGCCACGCCAAATGAACGACTGTGATTTCTCGTTATCAACAGATAATTTCATGATGGCACTTACTGCCGGAACCAGCACTCAGACCGAGCAGAACACCTTGCGTTCCCAGGAACGGTCAGTGTTTACACAACCTAAGCAGCCATCCAGAAACACTAACGGAAAGCTGACCTGCTCACACATCGACTGCAAAACCAAAAACCTCATCTTCCCTGACACTCGCGCCTGGACGTACGTTTCCTCTTTTTCGCACTCGCATCCCCCAAAACTAACCTCCCACCCCCAGAAAACACAAAAACAAACACACTCGCCCTTTCCGCTGCACAATCACCGACTGTGCCCGCACCCAAGGCTTTGCTTCCAAAGGCGACCAGTTGAGGCACGAGCGCAGTGTTCATAAAATGGGAACGCAAAGTGCAGACATCATGCTCTTTTGTGACGAGCCAGATTGCGATCGAGGACCGGGAGCGGTTGGTTTCGCAAGGAGAGATAATTTGATTGATCATATGAAGCGTAGGCATGGAAGGGTGTTGACTCCTGCTCGAACAGCTATGAATTATTCGGTGCTCGCGGACACGCAACTACAGACTGAAAACCAGGAGGTCTGGTCTGCAGTCATGGTACCAGAAAGCCAGAAACGGACGGCCTCGAAAGCCCTAGAAACATTTGACACAGTTAATATTCGTGCAGGGAAAAGACCGAGGACAGACAGTTGTGAGTCGAGCTGTGAGGTGGAAAGGACGCCACAGAAGGAGATTTTATCAAGGGAAATTGAGCAGTTGCGACGAGAGCTCGAGAAATCGCAGAAGGAGAAAGATGTATTGATTGGTGTTATTGGTCAGTTGACTCAGGGGCAGAAATGATTGGAGACTGGGTTGGAGCTGGTATATGGTACTTGCATCAAAATTCCGAACAAGGTGCGGGAATGAAGCAAGAGTGAGGAAGCGGGAGTCATAGAATGGGACGTAACGATGAATGAAATGTACGTATTATATACGCCGCAACTAGCTTTTGAACCCCTTTAACCTACGTAACGTGAACAAACCCGGCAAGAAACTCCGCCAACGAGGCATTATGAGTCGCCGCATTTCCTCAAGATGACAATAGCAGAGATATTGAACTTGTCCCCCAGCCTCTGCTCAGACTTCTGAAGCGCTACCACCCTAAGCTTTACTTGCAGCTTATTCCCCAATTTTTCCGTCGGCGAAATTTCCCCACCTTCTCTTTCTCCCCTTTTTTCTCAACCCAACGGTCACCTAAAGCTTTTTTGATTACCCTTCGCACGATCGACGAATACATGGTTTATGTTACAAGTACTATACTCGGGTATAGTACCTTGTTACATGTCCTATATATAGTACAATTGCTACTAAGATCCCACTCTTAGTATTGTGCTCTTTTGGCCGAGTGGGTAAAGCATTGACCCTATTCTTTGAGCACGCGGGTGAATATCCCATGGGATCCTGTAGACGAGCAGCGCTTGGTGGCATGGAAGAAAGAGGGCAAGCCTTGGAAGTGGATCTTCAAAAAGTTCAAAAACAGGAGGACTCATGCCGCAGTACGCACGCGCTGGACCATGGTGCAGCGCAGATGCGAGTAGGCCTTCCTCCCACAGGTGGACAGAGAGCCGCTCAAGCTCTGTGTGCCTACTTGTCCCTAGGTATCTGGAAGTGGTGTTCAAGGCGAGTAGGATGGTGAAACACCACAAACGAAAATGAAATTGATGTGTTATTCTTGTTCATTGACGTCCTGGTATCATTGTCTCATACGGTTTCCCCATTCCCTTGTAGCCACAAAACAAACGCTTCGCCTATGCAATTGCCTGTTCCTCCTTCCCCAGGACCCACGACCTGCAAAGCGACGAAAGCCACGCTCAGCGCGTGCCGTGACTCCGCCTCTCCACCTCCAACAGTCTCCCCCCCGTCACCGACCACGAGAACTGAGGATGATCACGGATATTCGTCGACCTCCATCGACGAGCAGCACTGTGCTTCACGGAGTTCTCGGAGCCCGTCTGCGACATCAGAGGCGGTACCAGTTGTTGGGTATCAGGAGTGGCCCTTCCAGGGCTTCCTCAAACGCACCAGGATCGGGGATGATGTGACATACAATCTTGAGTTCAAACTGCCATCGATCTCGGAACACCTTCACTTACTGATTGGTCCCAAAGCACTGGACATCAATCTGCACATTCTAAGATACATCAAGCACCGTTGAAGCCAAAGAAGAGCAAGGTTTTATGGAAAGAAGACGATATAAAGCTGGTCCAGATGTAGAACGACGGCCGTTCGTGGGAATACATCTTTACTGCCCTCCCTAGCTGGAGTGAAGGGTCCATCCGGGTACGCTGTTCAACAAAATTCAAGAAGCGACCTCGTACAGGGGCCGGCCATTGAACTGGAGGAGGAGCCAATTGCTTCGTTGGCATTGGGGCTGCTGCAAAGGAGAAGGTCAAACCGTCAAGCAGCGGCGATTATGACGATTCAAGTGATGGAGATCCGGACTTCAGCAGCGACAATGGAGATTCTAGCGAGGCGTTTGAGCACGAGCAAGCAGAGCCGATGGAGTTCCTTCGCCATATCCCCAGAAGATAGGATTTGTCCGCCGGCTTCTCTAGCACCAGCTACATCCTCTCTGAAGGGAGAGCGGTGTCGTCGTCCACCCTTTTCCCTCTTTCCCTCTTAGCTGAGTCACCAGAGGTTTGTGCCATCTGCAACTGTTACATCATCATAAGGTGGCAACAAATTCCTCCGCTGTCATCTGGTTGTCCACGTCGACCTTATCCACCTTCGTCCTCACCAAGTCTTGCTCGTACTGCTCATTTTGAGCCGTCTTCTGCTCCGTAAATTTGTCCATCTCTTCTGTTTCGAAGAATAGCTCTTCGAGTTGATCCCACTTCTCGTCACCTATGTGATGTCGCAGTTGTGAAAATGGGAGACTGTGGCGATGATTGAAACCAAGTTATCGTCGACATCGGTGGATATATCGAGCCCTTTCTTAGTGAGCTACCGCTTTGGACAGGTGATACCCTTCCTTCCGATTGCAAACATAACTAGAAACACTCCCAAAGATAATCCAAAATATGGAAGTAACGATCGATAAACGGTAAGAAGTTCGGAATCTGCAAAGATGGCAATTAGCTATGTTGACGCTTGGATGTTGGAAGAAGTATATAAAGGAGGTATCTTTACTTAAATCGGACTCGAGCTTTTGCTGGAGCTTGCTTATGGCCTCTTCGACATCTCTCGATGTATCGAACTTCTCAGCCCAGCAGTCGCGAATAATATCTCCTGCTAAAAGCCGCGTCACATCAGGAAACTCCTCTGTGGCATACTTCTTCTCAACATCGTCAGTCTCGAGGTCCTCAAATGGCATTTCCCAAGCCATTATCTCGTAAATAGCAGATCCTAAAGCAAAGAGCTCCCGTTTGATGGAAGGGCGATGTTCGAAAGCTCTGCCTCGAAGGGGCAATTCATAGCGGATCTCCTCGACTATATTGGCCCTAGAAGGATCTCCATCAACTGCAGCACTTCCGAAATCCCCAACCTTGACACACCAGCCGGGGAATAAGAATAGATTGCGGCAGCTGATATCGCGGTGCATCACGTTCTTCGCATGCGCATGTGCCATTCCGCTCGATATTCCTAGAGCCATCCTCAGCCGATCATCTTGAGATGGAGGGGTAGCTCTGTTGTTTCTGATAAATTCGCGGACATTGCCATACGGTGCTCGCTCTAACCGTAGTGAATGCACACCCGGATGAACCTCGATGAGCCCGTAACACTCCAAGATGTTCGCATGTTCGCCAAGCAGCCGATACACGTAGGCTTCTTGCGCTAGAAGCTTTTCGCATCCATTTTCCTCTCTATATGCACAACGTCGGTCCCCATCCCAGACTTCATACCCCTTGAGCGCAGTCTTTCCGTCGCTTGCTGCAGACACGATTGAGGACCCGCCGATGCCAAGGAGCTGGTATGGCATTGTAAAGAGGCGAAAGACGATAAGGAATTTGTATTTCAACAGCAAAGCAATGAGTTAGAGACGTCGTCTTAGATCGGAAGAAAGTAGAATTTTACGCGCAGTACGAGCTCGTCAAACGTTGGAAAATGAAAGCCGCGATTCTGCCGGAGTCGGAATAACTTTTTGCCTTGATTAACCGCATGAGGCTAGCGTGCTTCTCTTGAGCCACGACCATGCTATGGGTCACATGATCTAATGATTATCGCGGCAACATGAAAATATTGATACTATTTTATATAGTGTCTTCTCAAAAATTATGGCATATAAATCACAAGTGTTGAAAGCAGGGTAATCAATTCAAAAGCTTCAGATTGATGATTTGTGTCTGGCTCGGATAGATTGAAACGAAAGACCCAGACTCTAGAGACTCCATCACTGCCGATATCCATCCCTGGTCTAACATCTCCAAATCCTAAGGTTAAGGTTACCCAAATTGTATCATAGAAGGGATTGGGTAAAAGTCACATACGGGGAGGACTGATATTATTGTCTACTCGTATTAGCGGTGGTTTGATTGATGTGACTTGCTGTTCGACTCACGGTGGACAAAGCGGACAGTCACCCCCGACCGAGGCTGACGCCCACGCCCGCGAAGTGTCCTTAGTCAAGTTGGGACAGTAAAGGCCTTTTTGCACATTGCCGCATTCTTCCGTAATCACTTTCTTTTCGTGTGTATGCTTGTCGGGTGTCCTTCTACAGCGCCTGTATCTTTCGGTATAACTTACGTACTTGCACATGATGAGTGTAATGCGATGGTGGGATAGTGATAGTAGAGTTAGTTTCCACTGGAGAAGGAATGGTCTATGTTTTATGTATTTTCTAAAACTTCTCATACAGGAGCAGAGAGCCTTGCTTTGCTTTGCACAGCCCATGCAATCAAACCCCGCTCTGATGCAGGTCGTGGTTATGGTGATATCTCCGCCCAGTTAAAGTTATAGGCTGATGCGTCGGTAGGAGGGGTCGAGCCGAGCCTCCGAGCCTTAAATAACAAGCATACGAAGTAGAAGGAATAATACCCCGCTCTGAATGCGGGTCTGTCTATATGCGGTAGTGCGATGGTGTTATACTGCATTGTGCTCAAAATTCTATCCCCCCTGGTTTATTTACAGTAAGCCCCTAAGTGACATTGTACTAGAACTAGCTACTTATAAGTCTGCAGCTAATATAAACTCTTGAAAGTAGCTGATATTAAGACGATTATACCGTCTCGGGTACTAGCTAGCTTTGCTAGCTAGCTTAGCGTCCTTATATAGAACGCTCGCTCTTATATAGAACGCTTGCGCAGTTATAGGAACTAGCTTACAGTGCTTAGCTATGCTTAGCCTAGCCTACGCTAGTCCTCTTAGACTAAGAGCCTCTATATATAAGATGCTATAAGCCCTTATAAAGCTCCTCTCTTTTCTTCCTTAGCTTTAAATCCTTGAATAAACCTTAACCTTAAGCTTCTCCTGCTTGCTTTGCCTGCTTTTAATGCTTATAACCTTGCGTTATCTTATTATTTAAAGCTTACTATTACGCCTAGGAAGGCAATATAATCTCTAACAAGCAAGACGCTTATTATAGACAAGCAAGACGCTTATAATATATAATATATAATTGCTTTTATAGAATTAAGAAGCATAAGTTCTTTAGCCCTAGGTTTGCTAGCCTAAAAGACTATTAATATTTATTTCCACCTTTCCCTTATACCCTTTTTATAGATTAAGGAAGAGAGCTTTGCGAGCTTTATGCTACTATGCTTTTAAAGAAGGTTATTAGCATAGCATTAGCTAAGATCTAATTAACTAAAGAAACCTTAACTGCTTAAGAAAAGCTATAAATAGCTCCTTAAAAAAGCGCGGTTAAATCCTCCTCTTTTAAAGCTAGCTATGCTAATTGCTTATTTAAGGGCAAAGCTAAAGAAGCTTTTATTATAACTAAAGCTTTCTTAGCTAGAATTAAATAGCTTAAAAAGAAGCAACGATAAGTATACTAGAGTGCTACTTATTCTTCTAGGGCAAGCTTAAGGAGCGTATATCTTACTATAAAACGAAACTTAGTAGGACTATATATTATAAGTTTTAAACCCGATTTCGGACGCTTTAGCTAAGCAAGAAGCGGCTTACTAAGAGACTCTCTTTTACTAGCCTTAACTCGGCCCTTGCCTTAGCTAATCAGATAACGTCCTTAAACTCTTTTACTTCCCCTTTTCTAATAAATAGTAATATATTCTTTATTAGTAGACCCTTTTTCTATTAATAGTATCTTAACTCTATAAAGGTAGCTAATACGTTTCTTAAGTTCTTTTATATTATAGCAAGTATATTATTTTTATAGTTATAGTTTAGAAATAATAATTTTTTAATATGCTAATCTATTATAAGATTATATAATTTAAGCTATCTTAACCTTAAAATAATAGAGTAATTATTGATTAATGCTATATTAAACTTAATTTTCTTTTAATATTTATTATTTACTATCTTTATAGTTACTTGCTTGGTTTTATAAATAATAACTTTATTATAATTAATATTTTCTTTATTAATTATTACTAGTTAATAAAGCTTTTTCTTTAACTTGGTTTTAAGTCTAAGTAAGCTTACTTTTCTCTTTAAGATAAAGTTCTTATTAGCTTTTAAATTAATTATTATATACACTTGCTTTTCTTTAATCTTTATTAATATAATAATATACTATAGTCTAAAGCTTGCTTAAGTTATATATAATTCCTTAGATTATAAATCCTAATATCTTTAACTTAATATAATTAACTTTTAACTAAATTAATATTAAATTTTACTAAGTATTATTCTTATATAATATAAAGGGGAAGTTAATATACTCTCTTGGATAAAGGCAAAGGGCGGAAGTAGTATTAAATTGCTTAATAATCTAAGACTATAAAACTCTTCCCTTTTATACCTAAAGCCCCCTTTGCTTATACTATATAACTGCGACTATATAACCTACAAACTACCGCCCGCGCTAGTACCGCTAGGGCCGCCGGCACCGCTAGCTCCACTAGCTTTAGCACTGCTATTACTAGTGCTTAGACTAGCTAATAGTCCGGACTAGACTAGACTAAACCTTTTTTTGCAGACTAAAATATTTTTTTGCAAACTGTTTTATAAAAATGCAAACCGAAAACTAGACTAGACCGAACTTGGGCTAGCCCGA
>JAPZPB010000952.1:0-10936 GCA_037952635.1 Bryoglossum gracile | reverse complement strand
ACAAGGCTAGGATAAGGCGCGAGGCTAAGGTTATATACTTTAAGGCCTAAGGCTAAATATATATAATAGTAAAAGGCCTAAGGCTAAGGTTAGTTTCTATTGCTCTAGCAACGATAGTAGCCCGAGCGCTAACCTCTAGCCTATTTAAGAAGGGGTTCCCTAAGAACCTCTTTCCTCCTTATATTTGCTCTCTATAAGATAGCCTGCGAATAAGATTAGTTTACCAACCTCCTTGCGCCGTTATATATAATTCTAAGCAATAAGGTAGAAGTAGATAAGTCTATACTAAGAGAAACCGTGGATTTATGCCTAAAAGGACTTTAAGGACTAAATAAGACGCCGATTAACTTAAGAGATCGCGCCGCAAGAGGGAGACCCTATAAGGAGGTAGATAAGGATATTTAGCTAGATTAACTAATACTTAAAGTCTATAAAAATTAATTTATTATAGTTAAAGTGCTAGTAACCGCGCAACTAGTAAATGCTTTAATATACGATAAAGATAGCAATAAGAATATTTATAGAGTTAACCTGACTAAAGATAAAATAGAAGATAAGACTATAACCTTAGACCTTAAACTAGAAGTTATAGAACTAGAGGTATTAAAACTAGAAATAGTTAAAGTCCTAGCTAAAGAAGCTATTCTTATTAGCGAGGAAAACGATAAGCAAGACTTATAAGTAAACTTAGTTCTATAAAAGCCACTATCGCAAGATATAACTATTCTAGACCTAGAAGATAAAGCTAAAGGAAACCGCTATTACTTCTAAGATTAACTTAAAAGAAAGAGAGATTTAGATAATAAAAGAAAGCAAGCTGCTAAGACGATCCGAGCTATAATTATAATAATACTTATAGCTAAGTCTTAAGAGGAGTATGCATTTATATTATTAGAAGTCCTGCAAGAAAGCTTATATATTAATAGGAAATCGTTATAAGTCGAGATTAAAAGATGCTTCCTAGTAGTCTTAGGCAAAGAAAAGCATCCCGATAATAAAGCTATAGCCGCTAAGGTAATTAAGGGCGTTATTATTCCACGAATATATAAGGAAGTAGTAAACGACCAAGAGTTTGCCGCTAAGTAGAAGAAAGCTATCGATAAGGAATTAAGGACGTTAATTGCAAATAGAATATAAGAAGAGTTTATCTTACTAAATAGTGCTAATCTTATATCAACGAAATAGGTATTTAGTATTAAGATAACTAATACTAGAGAAATCAAGCGATTTAAGGCAAGATTAGTAGCTAGAGGGTTTAGCTAATAGCATAGTATCGATTACGCTAAAACCTTTGCTTTAATAGTATAGATAGATACCCTATAAATATTCCTAGCTATAGTTATAAAGGAGGATCTTAAATGCTATTAATATAATATTAAGAACGCCTTTATAGAGTCTTAATTGCAAGAGGATATTTACTTAGCTTTACTATAAGGCTACGTTGCAAAGAAAGGGCATATACTTAAGGCTTTACGTAGTCTTTATAGATTAAAATAAGCAAGAAGAAACTAAGCAATGCTACTAAGGAATTTCTTAATTAAAATAGGATTCAAGCAAAGCCTAGCAAACCTATGCATATATATCTATAAGGAAAGACGTATATAGCTTCTTATATATATTAATAATATACTAGCCGCTGCTAAGAGCACTAGGCAGCTTAATTAGTTTTATAAGAGTTTATTAGAAAGATTTATAACTAAGAATCTAAGGGAGATTAGTAAGATTCTTAATATAAGAGTTACTAGAAACTAAGCAAACCAGATAATATATATAGATTAAGAGCTATACTTAGAAGACGTTTATAACTTAATAAGAATTATATTAGTTAAATATAGAAGATAGATAACCCCCGCGCAGAACCTTAAGAGCTTACTAGCTACTAAAGATAATAAGGCTCTTATTAACGCAGAGCAATATATAAAGGGGATTAGCTAGCTTATATACGCGATAATTTTTATAAGACCCGATATAGCCTTTATACTTAGACGACTATTATAGTATATAAAGAACTTAGTTAAACGCCACGGATATGCCTTAAAGTAGCTCTTATAGTATATTAAAGCAATATTATAGCAAAGGCTATGCTTAGGATTAAGGGGAGCTTACTTAAGCTATATAGGTGTTTATATAAACGCAGATTAGGCAAGTGACAAGATAGACTAGAAGAGTATATTAGGAGGCGTAAGCATATTCTATAGCGGGCTAATAGCCTAGGCGTTAAGGAAGCAAAAGTTAGTATTAACGTTAAGCGCGGAATTAAAGTATATTTCTTAAGCAATGTTTATAAAGCTTAAACAATAGGCTATATAGATATAGAAGGATCTAAGAGTCCCTTACTATATTAATAATAATAGAAACTATACTATTAAGATATATAAAGATAATTAAGGGGCACTAGCACTAGTAAAGAACCCACATTTGCATAAGCAATCTAAGCATATTAATATTAGCTACTACTTTATTAGGGACCTAGCTAAGAAGAAGAAGCTAAAGATCTTATATATTCTTATAAGAAATATAATTATAAACGGGATAACTAAGCCTTTGCTATATACCGCGTATAAGAGATTTTGGAGATAGTTAAGATTAGTTAATAAGGGTATATTATAAGAATAAAGTAAAGGGAAAGATAGTTTTGCTATAGTATAAAGTATAAAACCTTTATATATTATACTCTAGTTAATTAAGGGAGTTGCCGGAGATCCGCCGGGGTTTCTCTATGCTAAAGGGAAATTCCCTTTGTTATATAATCTAACAATAGACTAATTAGGATATACCCTAAGGGGGAGTATTAGGAAAGGAGAGGTAAAAGAGTTTAGGGATATAACCTAATTAGCTAAGGTATAGCAAGGCTAATGAAAGTAGACCACTTAGTAAGCAAGGCTACTTTTATATATATAAAAGAGGCTTAACCTCGAACCTTCTTCTTAGTTAGTCAATCGATTTAATAGTAGTACGTTCTACCCTATAGCTTTGTTATAACCGTGAGTATATAGTCTAGAGGATTATACCCTTACTAGGCTGCTATTCTTAATAATAATTATATATTAAAAAGATATAATTATAGTAGATACTAGTACTATAATCGCATAACTGGAAACTGCTTAGCTTAAGCGCTAAAGAAATAGAAAAGAGCATCCTTTAGCCTCTTATTAAAGCAAGAGAAATAAGGGCAAAAACTTAGAAAGCTATAGTAGATAAGTAAGAAGCTATGCAATACTTATACTAGATAGCAATAAAGACTAGCTTAAAGACTTCTTAATAACTTTCTAGCTAATACTAAAAGCGTTAAACGATAATAAGAAGCATAAAATAGTGCATGCTATAATAACAGCTTTAATTCTATAAAATAAGGTATTAAGAAATGCTAAACTTAAGAAAGAGCTTCTTATAATGCTTAAAATATATAATAATAATCTTCCGAAAGCTTTAAAGAAGTAAAAGGATCTTAAGAATTATACTTTTAAAGAGTAGTTTAAAGAGGATGCAAAGCAAAAGATAGCTAACTTAAAAGCTCGAAATTGCTAGCAAATAATACTAAGCATAGAAGCTATAGTTATACCGATCCTACTTAAGTAGGTATTTATATATAAAGTAGACTTAGATAGCTACTTAATTAGATATAAAGCTTATATTATAGTAAGGGGAAACCTTTAAGATAATAACACGCTTTCTTTAACTTATACTACTACGCTTGCTAGAAAGTCCTTTAAAGTAGCATATATAATAGCAGCTTATTTTAACTTAGAAATAAAGCAATTTAATATAGTAAACGCGTTTATAAACGCATGCTATAATAAGATAAGCGCGCTAATAGTTTACTACTTGCTAAATAGCTTTAAGTTATAAGAGAAAGTATATATAAAGATTAATTAAGCTTTATATAAGCTATAAGACTTATTAGCACTATAATATAATAAGTTCTCGTTAACGCTTCTTAAGCTTAGCCTAGTTATAAGCAAGGAAAAGCTATGCTTATTTATTAATAAGTAGTATAAGATTATTATTATATTCTTTATTAATAATATTATTATACTCTACTATTAAGATAATAAATAAGAAGCTTAAAAGACAATTAAAGGAATAAAAGAAGTATATAAACTATATAAGCTAAGTAACTTAAAGTAGTTCCTTAAAATATATATTATTTAAGACTAAGCGGCGAAAACGCTTTCTCTTATATATAATACTTATATTAAGAAGATCGCGATAGCTTTTAACCTAGTAATAAAGCAATGCCTAAGCATGCTACTACTTATAATAAAGCTTATTCTAAATAAAGAATAAGCATCGCTAGCTTAAATTAAGAAATAGTAAAGGAAAGTAGGTTTTATACTTTATATAGCGATTATAATCTGCCTAGATATAGCTTTCGTAGTAGCTTAGCTATCGCGCTTCTTATAAAACCCGAGCATAGCTTACTTAAGCACTATAAACTAGACTATATAATACCTCTTTAGCACGCGCTTCTTAGTAATTAAGTATAGCGCAAGATAGCAAGAAATATAGCTTATAATAGCATTAAACGCGTTATTTACTAATAATCTAAAGATAAAGCGCTTATCTTATAGCTATACTATCTCCTTATATAATAGCTTAATTATATAAAGGGCTATGCGATAAGATATAATTACTATATTAACTATAGAAATAAAGCTACTAGCTTTATAATAAGCAGTAAAAGAGATAATAGCGCTTAAGCGCTTCTTTATAAAGCTTTAGTTAGAAATCTAAAGATAGCAAGTGCAGCGCTTAAGCTAAAGAAATATTACTTCTTCGTAGATAAGGTTATCTTTCTAGGGTTTATAATAACCCTAGATAGAGTAAAGATAAACCTAGGGAAGGTATAGGCAGTAATAAAGTAAAAGTTATTAATATTAATTAAGGAATTGCAATCCTTCCTTAGATTCGCGAATTTCTATTAACGATTTATTAAAGGATATAATAGTATCGTAGCGCTACTTATAATACTTATAAAGAAAGAAGTTTAGTTTAAATAGATATAGTAAGCTAAGCATGCTTTTTAGGACTTGAAAAAAGCATTTGCTTGCAAGCTAATGCTAAGGTTATTTAACTTAAAAGAGAATATCCTTATAGAAACGGATTTATTAAACTATATAATTAGCGTAATACTTAGCTAGAAAGGCGAGACTAGTAGTTAATAACTAACTATATATTATTCCCGAAAGCTTACTATAATAGAACTTAACTATAAGATTTATAATAAGGAACTACTAGCAATTATTAAGGCTTTTAGGATATAAAGAGTATACTTATTAAGGATAGTATACCTAGTGCAAGTCTAGATAGATTATAAGAATCTTATTTATTTTATAATAATAAAAGAACTTAATCGATAATAAGTATAATAAGCGGAAACCCTTATAGACTATAATTTCTATATTACTTATATTAAAGGAATAGAAAACGCTAAAGCAAATGCTTTAAGCAAGAAACCCGAGTATCTTAAGAATAAGATATAAGTTTCTTATGCAATCTTTAAGGAAGATAGGGACTTAATAATTTATAATAAGATAAAGTTAGCTATAATAAGCGCTATCTTAGGCAATGTTATCGCAAAGTACTTATAAACGCATTATAATATAGATCTAGTAGCAAAGCAAGCGTTACTTATACTAAGACTAGAATTTACTCTTAACAATAGAACTATCTATTAAAAAGATAAGCTATATATACTATTTAAGATTTATAAGGAATTCGTTAAAGAATAGCATAAGCTACTTGCTTATAGATACTAAGGAGTTGCTAGAATGCTAAAATAACTTAAAAGAAGTTATTACTTTCTATAGATAAGGTATATAGTTAAGAAAGTAGTTAGTAAATGCAACGCTTATATATAGAATAAGTCCTCGAGATATAAACTATATAGTTAGCTTAAATCACTATATACCCCTTCTAAGCTATAGTTATTAATCGCATAGGATTTTATAAAAGAATTGCTAAAATTAGTAAAGCTTATAATAAGAGTAGAATATAATGCTATCCTAGTTATTATAGATAGACTTACTAAGTATATATATATGCTTTTATATAAGATAACTTATACTATAGAAAATCTAGCATATATATTCTTAAGGATTATAGTAGCTAATTATAAACTATTAGACGAGATTATTTTATACAAGATAGTTTTATAGCCTTAATAGCGTTAAGCTCTTCGAGAGTACTTATACCACGTTTTATTATCTTGCTTTCTTTATAATCTAAGACTTATTCTATCTTATAAAGATATAGGATCTTTGCTATAGCTTTATTTTATTTATCGCGCAGTTTCTTATATTAATAATCTAAAGAAGCCTAGTTATTTAAAGAAAGCAAGTTAAAAGTAAAGTTGCACTTCTTATAACTTGTATAATAGCACTTAGCATAATAAGCAGATTTAGGGCTAGCTGCGATATAGCGATAACGATTATAGCGATAGTAATTATAAGGAGATATTTCGATATTATTAAAGGATCTTTAGATTTAAAGGGCAAGGGCGATTTATTCGAGTTTCTTCTTTATTCTTTTAGATATTATTTTAGAAGGAAAGGTAGGGAAGCTACTATGCAAACTATTTAATAAGGCATTTTAAGCGTCGGGATAATACTAGGCTAAAAAGGGGATAGTATTACGAAGTAACAATTATATATATTAACTAAGAGCCTAAGGCTTACTTACTAGTAGGTAAGGCAAAGAACTCTTAATAGTAACTTAAGATAAGTTATATAATAAGGATAAGCAACTAAGCAGGATTGCTTAGTAACTAATTATAAGAGAACCTTAAAGGACCGCGAGGATCTAGGACTACCAAGGGTCTAGGACCGCTAAGGTCTAGCTAAGTCTAGAGCAAGAAGGGTCTATATAAGCTAGATAGTTTCTTTACTTAGATAAGAGCTTCGTGCTTAATTTAAATTAATTATCTTAACTTATAATTAGTAGCATTCGACAAAGCCTTAAAGCTACTCTTCTTATACGTAATACTTGTACCCACTACTTATACTAAACTAACTCGACGAAGTCGATTCGTTATAATATAATATTAAATTAACTAACTAGCTAAGAAGAAGGTTAAGGCTTAAGCCTTCTTTTATATAAGCGAAAGTAGCCTTGCTTATAAACCGGTTTACTTTTACTAACTCTAGCCTAGTCTATATCTTAGCTAATCAGGTTATATCCCTGAACTCTTTTACTTCTACTTTTCTAATATATACCCTTTATTATATAACTTATCCTAGATTACCTTAAGAGTTCTTTGCTTAACTTATTAATTAATAAGCCTTAGGCTTTTAGTTAATATATGCAAATGTTACTTTATAACAGATATATAGCAAGAACTAAGTATATTAGAGTATAACGAATTTATTTAAATAAAGCTAGTAAATTAAGCAAGTCCTTGCTTGCAATTTACTAATAACTCTTCTAGGAACTAGTTTTCTTAGTTATTAGCTCCTTGTATACCTTTACCTGTATATATATAGAATATATAAAAGGGCTCCTTATATCTTGCGTTTATTAAGTATATATTAGATTACTTATAAAGGGGTAAGCAATTCGAGGGGTTTATAGAAGATAAGAGAGTATATAATAAAGCTAAAGATTCGTGGGTTATAGAGTAGTAGTATAATAAGGCTAAGGATTCGTAAAGGGGTATAAGTAAGTTATATAGCAGGGTTAATAGTAAGAAGATAACTCGGGCTACTCTCAGCGGACTTTCTAAGAAGATAAGCCTTAATAGCTCTTATCGTGATAAGGGTACTAGAAGTAAACTTTCTAAGAAGATAGACTTTTAATACCTTTACAAATAAGGTTATTAATAGTAAACCGGTAATAGTAGACTTTTAATAGCTCTAAGAAAAGGTACTAATAAGGACTTTCTAAGAAGATAGCTATTAATCTTCGACTTAAGAGTTAGAGTAGTTAATTAATAGTAAGCTATTTAGAACTAGCTCTTTTCCTTTTAATCTAAGTATATAAATATAAAGTAAACTAATTAGTATTAGTTTTATTAAAAACGCGTGGTATATATATATTATATATATAGTATACTTATTGCATTATAGTTAATAATTCTTAATTGTTCTATATACTTAAGTAGTAAAGCCTTAATATATAATTAAGGCTCCGCACTAGTGCTATGACTAAGCTATGACTAAGAGGCCTTGTGAATAGTTAATCTAACATAACCTTTATATAACTAAAAAGCCCAGTCGTGGGCGTTATATATAGACTTTTAATTAAACCCCTAACCCTAACCCTAACCCCGCCGTAATCATTACCTGCTTAGTCAGCAGTAGCAACTTAGCGAAGCTAGTGGCTCAATAGAGCGGAGCTTACGGACAAACTGATAATCCGAGCCCGACCCAAAAACTTTGATCGACGCAACGGCAATCAATAGCATAAACATTAGCATAGCACGCCGACGACCATCACAACCACCACTACCATCGTATTCACTAACTGTTAGTCCTTCTCTTTGGGTTTCTACTGATATGGTCGCCATTACCCTGCGAGGACCTCGTGAGCTTAAAGACCCCGCAGTTGCGCCCGAATTCGAATATCTCGACTCCATCTCTCAACGTGTCAACCTCCGCCATCCTGCATACGACCGACGCCACGATCTGCTGCTCAGCCTCTTTGCCTGGGACGCTACAACAGGTGGCATCTGCTATAGCCTTGCGCACGATGCTTGTGCGATCATCGCAGACAATCACCATGAAGGCTGGCTAACGGAAAGTCCCGCGGGCGAACCGCTGAATTACGAGTCGAATGCGCTGCTCCCTGCTGGCGACTACTGGTACCACCTTCCTTCTCCCGATGCAACGGAAGACAACGATGGTAATACCACTTCTGCGAGCGCATACCGGTGGCCGGTCGTGACTTGCTTCCAAGACTGGGAGTTCCCAGATGACCTACCATCCGCATGGGCCACCGTCGCCCAGCGCCATTCCCCTGCTGACGCCGGCCCACAATCGACATATGCTTCCATCGTCCGCAGTCGTGACCTCTCCTGCCGCATTACAAAACACTTTACTGGGACAGAGGTGGCCCATTTGTGCCCAGAGCAGGAAAGGGAATGGTTCCAGGCGAATGCGATGTACCAATATAACAGCAATACGAACCTCGAACCCAACAACCTACCGAACGACGCTAGTAATCTGCTTTTGCTTCGCTCTGACCTTCACAAGGCATTTGACGACCGACTGTTCTGCCTTTACCCAAAGGACAATGACTTCGCCGTTCATGTCATGGAACCTACAAGGGACATCGGTCTCCTATATCATAATACCCGAACACATCCGATCAATGCCTGCAGGGCAGAATTCATATACACCAGGTTTGCATGGTCATTATTTCCTGCTCTTTCCGGCTTCCTCATCGATCGATCAACCACTCGATTAGTCATAACAGTCAAGAAGAGCGGGGGCCAGAGGATAAGGCGGGTGGAAGAGATGGATGCGGAGACGCTGCAAGCACGAGCAAACTCGAGGAGTCGAAGTCCAACCAAGCGATTGCGGGCAGCGCTCGACACGACGCAAGCTGATAAAGGCGACAGCTCTGCACCGAAACGGCGACGTATAAACTCCACGACCAGCACTAGTCATGTCAACTCCAGTCCCCCTCCAACCTCTACCACAGTATACGACCGGAATTATTCACAAGCACTCCTTGATGAAAGTCCACTTCCATCCCTTGAAGACAATATTGAGTTAGAGAAGGAAGATGAGGCCAGGACAAGCAGCTTCTCACAAAATTCCGAACATCATCAGCAATTGAGGGAGCAATACCTACATAGCCAACGTCCGGCGGGTTTTGTCCCGAGTACAGGCTCTTTGTTATTTGAAGGTTCGAAAAATGTCCGCGAGATTCTGGAAAGGGCTGGTGTTGAGATTAGAGATGATAGTTCGGAATCAGATAATTTATTAGGCAACCTCTATGGTTAATGATAATAAATGAAATTTAAAACTAATACTGTTCAAGGGCAGGGGTTTATTACTATAGACCCCCCTAAATGTTTGTTAAGCAAGGGGGGTTTTATATTATATATTAAGCGAAGGGAATAGATAACCAGATATCGGGTTAAGGATTGAAATTTAACCTTAATATTTAACCTTAAGCGAGTGCATAGGCCACTTTTACCTTAACAAAATTCTTGCTATAGGCTTGTTTATATAGAATATTAGGCTTTCAAAGCCTATAGCTTATAAAAATATTATTGTAAAGTTAAAATTATAAGGTTAAAATCGTAAGGTTAAAATCGTGAGGTTAAAATTATAAGGTTAAATTGTAAGGTTAAAACCCAAGCACTAGTTACTATTGCTAATTAAAATACTATATAAATATATCTAGGTTAATATTATATAATAAAATTATAAGGTTAAATTATAAGGTTAAAATTATAAGGTTAAAATTATAAGGTTAAATTATAAGGTTAAAACCTAAGCACTAGTTACTATTGCTAATTAAAATATTATATAAATATATCTAGGTTAATATTATATAATAAAATCGTAAGGTTAAATTATAAGGTTAAAACCTAGTTTTTAACTTAAGGTTAAATTAAGAAAGTAAAGGTATAAAGTTTAATAGTATTATAACAATCTGTTACCTAAGTTATATAACTAAGGGCAGATCTGGGTTTGCCCTCTAGCGCAGTTAATCTTCGGGCCAACTATAGGCACTTAATTAGTTATTATAGCAAGATAAGGCTAGGATAAAGCGCGAGGCTAAGGTTATATACTTCGAGGCTTAAGGCTAGATATATATAATAATAAAAGGCTTAAGGCTAAGGTTAATTTCTATTGCTTTAGCAACGATAGTAGCCCGAGCGCTAACCTTTAGCCTATTTAAGAAGGGGTTCCCTAAGAACCTTTTTCCTCTTTATATTTGCTCTTTATAAGATAGCCTGCAAATAAGATTAGTTTATTAACCTCCT
>JAPZPB010000951.1:0-10950 GCA_037952635.1 Bryoglossum gracile | reverse complement strand
AAAAATATATATATTTTTATATAATAATATTTAGGGTTTTATATTTTGATTTCTTGGCGATTAATTTAATTAATCGTTGCGATTGCTAAGTGCTAAGCAATTGCATCCTATTATTATTATTTTTACAAATCGCATTATATTATATTATAATGCAATCTCTTAGCGATTAATTGCAATTAATCGCAATTATTGGGCTAGCCTAGCGTATTAGCTGCAAATCCTTTAGCATTAGGAACCGCGAAGCTTGATAATTATATATCAACGATTAAACGTTAGTAAGAGGGGGTATACTACCTAAAAAGCCTAATAATAATCTTTAAAAGATATAGGATAAGGATATTCAAAATACTTGCGCTTATTCGAGGTGTCTATTAAGATATTTTAAAGGATAGATAGCATGCAAACTAGAGTTATTTAGGTGCGGAAGTCCCTTTTAATAACAAGCAATATTGATTATAAGTAAAGCACTAATCGCTAATCAACGACTTACCAAATAATCACTTAGCTATATATCTTATAGTAGAACGACCTTGAAAGCGAATATACGCATTAATAGATAATATATATTCTAAGCAAGCATTACGTGCAACTAATAGCTTCGGGCCCGAACGTTCTAAGACCCTTATATATAGCTATAAGTTATCTATACTATTCTACTTTCCTTTTTCTAACCTAGTGGATTAGGGATCCTAATAGCTTCTTTAAAGAGCAACGAGGAAGCTTGACAAAACTCTATAGCATCCCTTGTTATTTCGACTAGCAGCTATACAAGCACACCTTCTAAGGAGACGCAAAGCAAGCTTATAGTAATGCTCGAAATCTCCTCGAACTATTCGAACTTTACTAGCGCATAGGAAGAAGTGATTGAAAATGCTCTATTATAAAGGATCGCGAAAGTTTTCAACGAATATATATATAGTGCGATTAAAAGAGTCGGTGTTTAGAGTAATTTGAAAGCTATAGTAACAATAGTCTTACCTTTTTAAGGAAGATATATCGTTTGTCTTATAAGTCTAGATATTTATAAATAAGAGGTAGAATAACTTGTAATAGCTTTATTTAATACAAAAGTAAAATAGGTGGAATAAGTTCTATATATTATCTTAGAGGATAGAATCACGATAGTTATACTATATTCTAAAGCTACTCTAAAGGGCATCCTAGATAAAGCTATTATTAAAGTGTTTAGTCCTAAGATATATAACGCAATCACCGAAAGCCTTATATATAAGACGGAATTAGAGGCAAAGAAGTATAAAACGGAATATATTTCAATAATCCTTATAAAGAATAAGGCTATTATCAATTTATCTTTAGGTTTAAAAGAAAGTCTTTAAATATAGAACAAGCTATATACTTAGAATGCAAATCTATATTCTCTATTGCATGCAATGCTATCCTTCCTTTAATTTTCCTTTAGTAATATACAACTTAGTACCTAATAGTAACCGCCCTTGCCCGTTAGGCATACCGACTAGCTTTCTTGTCTGCTCCTTCCCTTTGCTATCTTTCTTATAGATAGTAACATTATATCCCTTCTAGTATACTATCTAACCCTAGCCTATAACTATTGTAGCAACGTTGGCAGCAACATTCTCCTAATCTATTGTCGAATCGAGTTCTTTAGCTTCAAAAGCCTAACGGTATATTAGATGAGTTATGCTCACGGATAGAGCAACTTACCATCAAGACGTCCTCTTGCCTCTAAGCAAGCTCGCCCTGCTCCTATGCACTTGTGCTAAGCGGAGATGGTTAGATCTCCTTTAAGAGGTTGTCTTTGCGGGGAGGATATGAATATGGTCGGCAGAGGCTGCTTTGGAGTGCCTCTCGTCTTGAACGCTAGTCGGGCCAGAGATCGTTTGCGCTTCGTAGTATGGACTGGGGATTTGGGGTTCGTTAAGGCTGGCGCATGCGTAGGTCTGTGTATATCAGTAGCTGTGTGAACTGCATAGAGGCTTGTCCTGGTACTTACCTTGGCTGAGGAGGATATGGTTGTGTCCTTTTGGGGACGGTAGAAGAGGTGGCCTATTTGCGCAAAAACCGAAGGTAAATCTGAATCTCCAAAAATTCAGAGGCACTCTCCTATGCCTTTGATAGAATATGGAAGCGTGTGAAATGAGGTAGGGTAACGGTGCGTGGCGCAAAGGAGAAACGAATCCGATAAAATATGTCGCTGAGGGGAATGCTGATGAACGGCGGAAAATAGGGCGAAACGGCTGCCCCTCAGTGTAGGGTGGTGGGGTGAAGTCTATTGGCGTAGCTGGGCGGAGCTGGTCGGGCAGAATAAGTGAGTCATTGTTATCGCTCAGAAACAACTTGGAGGTGTCTGATCTCTTTGCCTGCAATTCGAAAGGTTGATGAGGTTATTAATTTGCAGGGAAGAAATTGTGGCTGCGGGACTTTGCAATTGGTGGTGTTTGATGCTATGTGATTTGTTCAGCAATCCGATACACCGAACAGACCCCAGTGCAGTTAGGCTGCAATGCTTTCAGGATGTCTTCGGGCTAAAAAAGTTCCAGAAATTTAACTATTTGGGATTCTTACTTGTATTCCGCCAATGGAATCCTCCAAGGCGTGCTCCAGCCATTTCAACAAGGGACACACAAATTTAGGGAGAAAACTGTGTCGAAATCACCCAGCACCGAGGAAACTGTTTACCTGGTGACCCCGAAATTAGCGGAATCCTCGCGGGCGTGGCAGCCTGAGGCAATGAACTGTGAATCAAGCTCTCAGGCTCCCAGGTTCAGGCTTGGGACCTGAATTCACTGTTGTACCCTGAAACCTTGCCATCTTTCTTTTCCTCTCGAATTCAGACTCTCTGCTCGAAGCGAATCCATCCATCCAAGCCTCAACGATGTCGAAAACGCTTCCGCTTCTTCAAGGGGAGATCACATTAGAATCAGCCCTGGACGATGACGATAACATGCTCCAGGCCCTAGCGTACCCTCAAAAACGATTCGAGTACTTTGTCTACCTCTGGAAGCATCGCAGCGAGATCGAAGCTATTGTGTCGTACCACCTGGGCTTAAATGAGAGAGAGACGTGTCAAATAGGAGAAGTCAAAGATTGGATGGCTGGAAGCTTCAATGTTTGCATACCAGTCCGCGTCAACAGGGCCAAATCCCCCAGCAAACGGGTGATCATCAGGTTTCCTCTGCCATACAAGGTGGGAGAATTACAACACCCTGGCAATGCGGAGGAGAAGATCCGTTCTGAAGCTGCTACCTTCATCTGGATCCGAGAAAATTGTCCTACTGTTCCAATACCTTACTTGTGGGGTTTTGGGCTTCCTGACGGCATGAGCGTATGTGACCTAAAGTGATGTATCGACGGTTCGCTTTCAGATCATATGCTGACTTGTCTCTGATATTTGCGCAGTTTACGACGCCTGATACCCTCCCCTTTCATACGCGGTTGATGTGGTATCTTCGACGGAGTGCATTATCGGTATTAGGATACCCAGTCCCTTGTCGATATATAAGTCGTCAGTGTGTACGAACCCTGAAGACGGGATATCTGGTCATCGAATACATTGAAGAGGCGTATGGAAAGATGCTTTCTGGATCTTGGGAAGAACTACGGCATGACAAAAATCGGAGGCTCAACCTGTTCAGCGATTTATCTCGGATCATACTTTCGTTGGCGCAGTCACCTCTGCCACGCATAGGCTCCCTAACAATAGACAAGCACGGCGTTCTATGTTTACTTAATCGCCCCCTGACACTTCGTCTACAACATCTAGAGAACGAGGGAATTCCAACCAACATTGACAGAACCCTTACATACTCTACCACAGATGCCTACCTTCTCGATCTTTTGCTATGCCATGATAGTCGCATTCGGAATCAGCCTAACTCCATACTTGAAAAGTTCGATGGTCAAGCACAGCTGTCGACTTTGACTGCTATGCGAGCCCTTATCCCTCACTTCGCAAATCGCGACCTTCGGCATGGCCCCTTTGTTCTCACACTCACAGACCTTCACCAGAGCAACATATTCGTCGATAACGACTGGCATGTGAAATGTTTAATTGATCTCGAGTGGGCATGCTCACGGCCACTTGAGATGCTACACCCACCATGTTGGTTGACTGGTCGAGGGGTGGACCAACTAGCCAATGGCGAGCACCTCGAGGCCTACAGCAGTGTACATGGAGAGTTCGTTGATGCTTTCGAAAATGAAGAAAGATTGTTTCCTCCCATAAATGGCGATGCCTCATATCGAACACGCATTATGAGAAGAGGTTGGACAAGCGGAAACTTCTGGTACTTTTACGCCTTGGACAATCCTAAAGGATTGTATAACATATTTCTCCAGCATATTCAGCCGATGTTCACAGAGTTAGATGACAAGGGCATGGTCGAGTTTGAACGAACCTTAGCTCCTTATTGGAGTGTTGATGGACTTAAAATCATAGCAGCGAAGATCAAGGATAAGGAAGCGTACGACGATCAACTGCGAAGGGCATTTGAGTCTCCCGTGGTAGGGTTTGGAAACGAGAATGCTGATAGGCCATCATATTGACTCGTCATTTCCACTTTAGTCTCTTGGTGCATACTGCTGTTGACTCTTGATAAAGACTAATTGTATCCACTGTCACAATGTTGGTTCTCTTGCCCTCACCAATTTCTACCTCATCCACTGCCACTGCCTTTCCCACTCGCTTCCTCTTGAGCCTTAGCCCTTGCAGCCTCATCGCGCTTCGCTCTAGCTTCCGCTCTCTTGTCCTTGGCCTCTCTTCCAGAAGATGACAGTTGATCCATCGTCTTCTGGTCTGTCAGGCCCGCAGTGACTGCGTTTCTAGCGGCGCGGTCCTCAGCTTCCTTTTTCGCGCGATCGTCGTCCATTTTTGATAACCTAAGCGCGGTGTCCTTCTTGAGCTATTGGCAGGGTTGAGTAATCGTGGTTGATAAGATAGCTACATATAATAAGCTTTTTAGAATGGTAGAAGTAACAATACCGAGACTGTAATACTAACGTTGGAGACTGGGCTAAGATGAAGAGCTGGAGATATTTGGACAGTGATTGAGCGGGGCTTGTAATATGGCGGACTCGTGCTTTGTATATAAGCCGCTTGATAGATGTAGCTTCGTCTGGATCGTCATAATACACATCGCTCAAAGGAGGATCTGATTGCATAGTACGGACCCTAGACCTACATGCACCAATTCCTCACCATTTTTTGGTCAGCCAATTAGCTATCCGCTCTAAGCATCCTTTATCAGCAGCCCAACCAGGCAACAGCGCCTAATCACCATCACCGTTATTTCTTGAGCTGTGCCTCATGCAAGCATTTAAGCTCGCACATGTCATGTCGACCGTGTTTACGTATCATACTGCAACTGATTGCATCTGCAACTTGAAATCGCCCACCCATGCTTAGATGTTACCCCCCGCCAATCAATAGGCACCTGAACATGGGGAACTGCACAGGTCGGTTGCCACGTCACAAATTTTCTCGGGTTTGCCGGGTAGCTATCGGGGGGGGGGATATCCGTGCGCATTGCATGGATTAAACCTTGCGGATCGGGCCGCAAATTATCTCGCCCTGGGCAGCAGAAGTATCTGCCGACCTGTGAGAACCCCTTGTCGAATTTGCTGAAATTGGGAGATACTTTTATTGTGCATCCGGAGCTGTAGTCTAAGAGAGTGTCGGGAGGAAGCCGCATTCGAACCCTACTGTACGGGACTTGATTGATCGTTCCTTTCACCCATACCCTGGCTAGAACCCTTGAACGAATGCCCTTTTTGCGACGTGCAACAAAATTTCGTTTCGCGGAACAGGTGATCATCCCGCTTTTAGTGGGCTGACCCGAAACTGTGGGTGGTAGCACCAAACCTCAAAAATCTGCCCTGCTCGTACAAACATCCTCATCCAAACATCTGCCTGCACAGAATCTGCTACACCTCCAACGTCAATCCCAATTACAAGCACGCACTCCGCTCTCACATCGATATCTACTATGGCTCCTACCCAAGCGCAGGTCACTCAGTTTGCCGACTTAAAGTCAAAGCTGTGTACAATGCTCTGAGAACAAGTACAAGATGTATACAAAGAGGCGAAGGACTGTGACCAGGACGGAAACAAGTGGAAGTGGGGTGCCGGCTCCTACAAGGATGGAGATACTGATGAAGACGTCTGGAAGGATATGCTACTTTGAGAGAAAGGCGGTGTCGAAGGGCGTTGAGATCGCCAGTTAGCAATGAACCGTGCAGTGACGAGTCGTAATCTGTCACAAAATCCACTACAAATCGTGAATACAAATGTGCTGTGATCAACTATTCTAGTCGAGCCACCAAGGCTCATTTGCCCATGAAGCTACTGGCAAACCTCGTCCCTGGGATTGTGAAGGAGGAAAAAGACAGTTGGGATTGGTCGACAGAAGTCAGCGGTTTGAGTTTTTCCCGCCCCGGGCTAAACTTATATCGCTGGATCCCACCGCGCCAGGTGACTCCTGCCTTAGTAAACCAATAATCTGGATAAGCTCAGCAGGCTCACGATCGTAGATTCACTTAAGACACCAAATAAGCAACGATCACACATCTCTCGGAATATCCCACTACTGTGAGTCTTGTGATCGGACTCTTCTGTTCATATTTACGAGTGACTTATTGTACAATACACCAATTGTTTCCGATAAAGACGTTCCACCTCCTGTCTTCTTCCGATGTCAACCTCTTCATTTTCTTGTGGTGTTTCGCCCATGCATCTGATCCCCCCCATCCCCCTCGCCTTGAACGCTGCTTCCCTCGACCGTACCTGCTCCCGCGTCGGGACTGGCCAACAGAAGGACATGATTCCATTTAGACGTTCGTCCCAGCAGATGCCAAACGACGTAGGCACACAGAGCTTGAGTTGTTGCCTGTCCATCTGCGCGAGGAAGCCTACTCGCCTCTAGGCCGGACCATGTTCTAGCGCGTGCGTATTGCAGGCTGAGTCCTGCCAGGGAACTTGCCAAAGATCTACTCCCAAGACTTGCCCTCTTTCTTGTATGCCAGCAAGCGCTGCTTGTCTATGGCACCCCATGGGGTATTCTTCCTCGTGCTTGAACGCTTCTGCTTATCTTCACTAGAACAATCATCATCGTCGCTTAAACCACTGTCATCATCGCTGCTTGCTGGCTCACTCCCTTGCTGTGTGACAGTTCTGGTATCAACGGCTCTGCCATGCTGGAGTATGGTTGAAGGCGCGTCGTCGAGGATAGGGTCTGCCTCTGTAGCAGTCGACAGAATCGTTCCACTTAACAAGAGCCGGGATGAGGTATGCCGGCTGAAGCCAGTCAAGAGGAACGAATGTTGCTATAGCGGCTTGATCGTAAAGTCGTCAATCTTCCTAACATAGCCGATACTCTCGATGAGTTGGGCAACCTGACTAAAAGAGACTCCTCGCCCATCACAACCCTCCCGGATCACTGCTGTAAAGGAGCAGCAGTGTTGGGAGTACGGACGGAACGTAACCTCGATCAGCGTCGGTAAGATATCGCTAGACGATCCGCCTAGGTTGCTACAGTTAGATAGCATCTCTGTATCTATAGTCTATAGCGCCGAAGGTGCCGGCGAAGGCAATCGACCCTCGGCACTAAATGCTGCGGTGACTCTCGAAGCCTGATCAAGGGGGGAGTATGATTTCGAAGAATGCCGATGGGGTTTGGGGTATAGTTTATGTTGGCGGGTAGACCTCTGCTTAGGATAGCGCTTGCGCTTCTTTTGCATTGGGCCGTCGTGAGATGAGGACGGCCGTTTCCGCTTCATAGGACGTGGTTCCTCATCCGAGTTGGCTTTGTTGTCATTAAGCTCGTCGTCGCTGTCACCATCACTACGATCCCCCGCCTCATCATGACTTGACTTTGGCATGGGATCGCAGGACGGTAAGAGGGCTGGCCTTGGGCTTCCATCTTCGTCGGATGGATGGGTATTATCGACGCTTTCGGTCGTCACTACCGCTGCCAGATCATTCACCTCCTGCTGCGGTCCGTCGTCCCTCTGCTCCAACTCCTGCGGCTGACTCTTCCCCTCATTAGCGGGATCGGTATCGAGTGTAGAGCCAAGCACCTCCAGCTCGTGTTCATCTGCTGAGCTTCGACCAGTGTGAAGATGATCCTCATGAATGGGCTGGTTCTCTGGCGACGCTCTGGCGCAAAGTGAGGGCTGATGGCGACGAGCAGAAGAGCACATCGTAGCCTCGGATCTGGCGCGAACCGTACATTGGCCTACTGCACTGGTGTGGTCGTGCAATGGCTCGCTCGAGGCACGGGAAGAGGAAGAAGTATAAGGGCGCATGGAATCGGACGTTAAAGGTTTTTGTTCAGAGCGCCGCAAGCGCTGTGCCGTCTCGAGGAAGTTATCAATATCGTGCCACACATCGGGATTGGAAGGAGGGGCCGGAGTTGTCGACTCGATAGCAGTCTCTAGGCTATCGAGAAGGCCCTTATCTGCCGCTGCGCTTTCGGTATAAAGACCACCGTCATTGACTTCGGCTTCAGAGGCACTTGAGTCGTCATCGCCTAGCAGCACAATTAGATCTCCTATGCTATATTAAAGAAACTAGTCGTTATTTCCATAATAGAAGGAAGTGGGCGTGCTTACTAGGACTACCGCCTAAGTCATCGCCTAGTAGTGACCCGTTATCGTCACGAGAGCCGCCTCTCTCCTCTGCAGTTGCATCACCAACTTCGAAGGCTATGTTGTCCGGACGCTAGTCCTCCTCTGCAAAGCCCTCCTTCTATAGCGCGGTATATAAGATCTCTTCGATGGTGGGAAGGTCGTTGTTGTTATCGTCGTCGTTACCGCTGCCGTCGTAGACCGTGCCCGTCTCTGCTCAGATTTCCACAAGTCAATCACCGTTACTATAAGCTAAACACATCTCGATCTTAGAGCATACCTCGAATTCCAGGCCTGTCGCCTCCATTATCACCAGCTGCTGCCGCTGCCGGTCGCGGCGTGCTAAGTGCTGCATTGTTCGGTTTGATATGCTGGAGCTTGTTAAAGATGCTAACTTGCTTCGGGTTAGGTTTACGGCGGGTTGTTGTGCTCTTAGAGCGCGGAGGAGTTGGCATATAAGTATACTATAGTTTAAAGGCAAAAGTGGCCATCTCGAGCGCGTGGAAATGGTTGGGAGTAGTCAAGAAATTCTCTGCTTGCTGCTAGCTACATAAACTAGTCTGAAAAATGATAGTAAAGGGGGAAATTAAAGGGTTCTTATAGGCTTCTCGCACTGCCCTCCCAGAACTGCTCTGCGGCCCAACGTACAACTAACTCCTGCCATGCCTTGCTCCCTAACGTCCTCACCGTCAAAAACGCCTCGGCGTTAATGCAGCCCCTCTTATGCAAGGAGATCCACCGCAGCTGCAAGGTCCTAATACCCTCGATCCTGCGCTCTTATGCCGGAAGATGCCTATCTATAGCTACTAACTCCACTTCGCTATCTACTACGATCGGCCGATCTTAGCATCCTTTCTCGATCGTCGGCGAGGCTATAAAAAGCTGAACAAGGAGGCAGGGACGATCGAAGGAAGGGATATATCGTACCGTATCCGCCTATCCGAAAGCTTTAGGCAGACTTGCATATCCTAGGTATTCTCGTTATTAACGTCTTAGCTTTTATACGGGCAGCTATCGCGATCTAATCGGCATATCCTTAGCAAGTCTAAGCAATGCTCCTTGTAAAGCGTTGTATAATCCTATCGTCTCGAATTAGCCTAGATCCGCGTAATTAAACGAATATAAAATATACTATAGCAAGACGAAACTTACTAAGTAGCTGCCGATATATTATCTACTAGCGGCGTAGCTAGGCAGAAGCTAGGCCGCGTTGTCGTAAGGCATTATTATGCTATAGCGAGTGCAGGCTAAGCCCACGGCATCTTAGTCTCCGGGGTGCCTTACTACGAGGGATAGTAATAGTATAACGACGAGGCAGATTGCAAGAAGGTTAAGACGCTACTAAGCTTATAACTTAGCTAATACAAGGCAAGTTGTAAGGGGATCCGCATTATAGCTGCTTAGTAGTATTGAAGTTATAAAGGGCGATCGTGGATTCTAGTTAAAGCAGCCCCGCACCTCGCTAGCGCGGTCTTCTTAGCTGCGGCGTGGCTAATTAGGGGAGCCTAGTAGGAAGGGATAGGATCTAGGTAGAAGGGCTAAATGCATATAAAGAGCAAGTACTAAGCGTTGCAAAGGTAGAGATTTTAGGGTTGTTAGAAAAGGGAGGAAGAAGGAGGATAAGCAAGCGATGGAGTCGCGAGATTTTTATACCCCGCGAAAGCGGCGGCGGGCCCGTGCGCGCGCCTTGCCCGATGCGGGGGGTCGCAGTTTCCGCATGCGGGCTTGCTGTTTAGTCGTTTACTTTATTATCTTTATTGTTATTATTTTTATATGCTTTTCTTTTTTTAATCTTATACTATATTAGTATTATAATAACGCTATATAGTAACGGAAGTAAGCTTTAAACTTATATTTATATATATTAGTAAACTTTTTTAAAGTTCCTCTTATTCTTCTTTCTCAAGAGCTTGAATTTACTACATCTCTTTATTAATAGCAATAGTCCTCTTAGTATTCGTATTATTGCTATTTACTACTCTTTTAGCTATAATCTTTTCTATCGCGTTGTTTATTAATATTTTTTAGTCGTTATTAGAGGCTTATTAATATACAAGGGTTTTTATTAAAGCCCTTTTTATATAATCCTTTGCTTATAAAATATAGTTAGTAGACGCGTTATATTAATATTATATTTTATACTTATTGATTAGCTATATATATAGCTTTAATCACTTTCCAAGTCTTATTCTTTATATCTACGCGTCTTTGCTTAAAAGTTTTTATTAGTACTATAATATCTATTTGCAAGTAATCTGCGAGTAATATACGATAGCTTAGCGTTACTATTGCGCGTTACTATTAGCTTTACTAAGTAGGAAAAGTTAGCTCTATGCATTTATAATAAAG
>JAPZPB010000950.1:0-10950 GCA_037952635.1 Bryoglossum gracile | reverse complement strand
TTCGGTCCGCAATTTTATTTATTTTTAGGCTAGCCTATTTAGTCTAGTCTGGTTTTAGTTTAGTCTGGTTTTAGTTTAGTCTGGTTTTCGGTTTGCAAAAAAATATATTTCGGTCTATAAAAAAATATTTCGGTCTATAAAAAGTAGTTCGGTCTGGTCTGGTCCAGACCATTGGCTAGTCTAATATTAAATATTGCTAAAGAAATATATTCTAATTCCGCGCTTAACGTTAATACTAACTTTTGCTTTCTTAACGCCTAGGCTATTAGTTTACTATAGAATATATCTATGCCCCTAGATATGCTCTTCTAGTCCGCCTTATTACTTGCCTAATTAGCGTCTGTATATATGCTTATATAGCTTAAATAAGCTCCCCTTAGCATAAGGCATAGCTTTTACTATAATATTGCTTTAATATATTATAAGAGCTACTTTAAGGCATATCCGTGGCGTTTAACTAAGTTCTTTATATATTATAATAGTCGTTTAAGAGTAAAAGCTATATCGGGTCTTATAAGAATCTTGCTAATCTCCCTTAGATTCTTAGTTATAAATCGCTTTAATAAACTTTTATAGAACTAATTAAGCCACTTAGTAGTCTTAGCGGCGGCTAGTATATTATTAATATATATAAGAAGCTATATATATCTTTCCTTATAAATATATATACATAGATCTGCTAAGCTTTGCTTAAATCTTATTTTAATTAAGAAATTCCTTAGTAGCATTGCCTAGTTTCTTCTTGCTTATCTTAATCTATAAAGACTATATAAAGCCTTAAGTATATGCCCTTTCTTTATAATATAGCCTTATAGTGAAGCTAAGTAAATATCCTCTTATAATTAAGACTCTATAAAGGCGTTCTTAATATTATATTAATAGCATTTAAGGTTCTCCTTTGCAACTATAGCTAGGAATATTTATAAGGTATTTATCTATATAGTTAAAGCAAAGGTTTTAGCATAATCGATGCTATGCTATTAGCTAAACCCTTTAGCTACTAATCTTGCCTTAAATCGCTCGATTTCTCTAATATTAGTTATCTTAATACTAAATACCTATTTCGTCGATATAAGATTAGCACTATTTAGTAAGATAAACTCTTCTTATATTCTATTTGCAATTAGCGTCCTTAATTCCTTATTAATAGCTTCTTTCTACTTAGTAGCGAACTCTTAGTCGTTTATTGCTTCCTTATATATTCGTGGAATAATAATGCCCTTAACTACCTTAGTAGCTATAGCTTTATTATCTAGGTGCTCTTCCTTGCTTAAGATTACTAAGAAGCATCTTTCGATATTATTATATAGTAGTTTCTTATTAATATATAGGCTTTCTTGCGGGACTTCTAATAATGCAAATATATACTCCCCCTAAGACTTAGCGGCGTATATTATTGCAATTATAGCTTAGATTATCTTAGCAACTCGCTTTCCTTTATTATCCGAATCTCTCTTTCTCTTAAGTTAGTCTTAGAAGTAATAGCGGTTATCTCTTGCTTTATTTATTTAGTCTAGAACTATCGGCTCTTATAGCTATAGCTCTTGCGGGTTTAAGTCTGCCTATAGCTCTTGCTTATCGTCTCCCTTGCTATTAGTAATAGCTTCTTTAGCTAGAACTTTAATTTCCTCTAGTTCTAATACCTCTAGTTCTACTACCTTTAGCTTAAGGTTTAGGGTTATAGCCTTGTCTTCTATTTTATTATCGGTTAAGTTAACCCTATAGATATTCCTATTGCTATCTTTATTATATATTAGAGCATTTACTAATTGCGTGGTTACTAGCACTTTAATAGTAATAGACTAGTTTCTATAGTCCTCGGGTATTAGTAAGTCTAGTTAAATATCTTCCTTTGCTTCCTTATAAGGTCTCCCTCTTGCGGCTCGATCTCTTAAGTTAATCGGCGTCCTATTTAGTCCTTAAGGTCCTCTTAGGCGTAAATCTATAGTTTCTCCTAGTATAAACTTATTTACTTTTACCCTACTACTTAAGATTATATATCTAAGGTCTAAAGCATATATTTTTAAGTATTTATCTATATCTTCTAAGTAACTTATAAATACTCCTTCTTAACCTCTTAAGATAAGCTTATTATAGCGATTATCCTTATATAAGGTCTTAGGGTTAACGTATCTATATACCTTGCTACCCTATACTCGGATATTCTTAATTAATAGTAACTTGCTAGTATAAGCTTCCTCTAGTAATATAATTTTGCTATCTATTACTAAGCCTCTTAGTTAAAGATTCCTTAGATAAGCTTCTGCCTTAGCTACTTTATCCTAAACCTCTAATAGGAATTCCTATCCTTTTAATATAGCTCTAATATTATTCTCGACTATCTAGATGCTTCGTTTAGCTACTCTATTTTGACTAGATATAGCTATAATTATAAATTATGCTTATATATTATCTTTATCTTGCTATTAGAGCAAGACCTTTTATAATTCTAGTGCATTATTAGTTCTAGTAGCTTTAACCTTTTTATTAGTCTAAAGCTTTTCCTTTCTTTTCTATTTCTATAAAGCTAGGATTGCTTTATCCTTTATTGCTAGGGGTATTAATTATATGCATCTTATTGCATTATCGATAATTTATAATAGTTTCTTATTTCCTTAAATAGACTTTAGGAATAGGCTTGCTAAGTCTAGGCTTACTAGTTCTAGCTTCTCTTGCTTTAGCTTTAATAGCTGCTTATTCGTCAAGTTCCTTATTTTAGCTAACTTATATATTTTATATACTTTATAATGCGGCAGTGGGATCTTAATAGCCTCCTTGAGTATAGTGACTTTATAAATATTCCTTAGCATATTAGGCTTATTATATATAAACCTCCTATATATTAATCGATATAAGTATCTTTACTCTTTGCTTATAGCTATCTTTAATTCTAAATTATCGGGATTTACGTTTATATCGCTATTAATGCACTATATTGCTTAGTAGTAGTATTAATAGTTAAACTCGTTAAGTTAACTCTTATTAGACTGCTAAAACCTTCCTATTACTTATAGACTAGTTTTAGTAAGGCCGTCGGGACCGATTTTAGTAAAGCTATTAGGACCGCTTTTAGTAAGGCCATTTCCAAGACTGCTTTAGGTAAGGCCACTTCTTACACCGATTTTAGTAAAGCTGTCGAGACTGATTTTAGTAAAGCCATTAGGACTGCTTTTAGTAAGGCCATTTCCAAGACCATTTTTAGTAAGGCCATTTTCGAGACTAGTTTAGGTAAGACCGCTTTCAAGGCTATTCTAGGTAAGGCCGTTTTCGAGGCCGGTTTTAGTAAGGTTAAATTGTCTATAGTCAGGTTATTTTAGCATAAGCATATGCTAAAACCTTTCTATTACTTATAAATTGGTTTTAGTAATACTAGCTTTAAGACCGGTTTCTAGACTAGTTTCTATAGTAAATATAAGGCTAGTTTTACTTTTCTTGCTTAGTATATAGTTCTTATACTTCTTAGATATATGCTTTATAATATATAGTCTATAGGATTGCTTTACTATTATTATGTTTCTATTTCCTTATATAATCCAAATAGTCTCTTTATTAAATGCTCCTTTAAGGCCGCCTTTATAAAGTTTCTTAGCTAAGACTAGATTTATACCTAAATCGGGAATATAAAGTATATTTTCTAAGTAATATAAGCTTTTATTTATCCTAGTAACTAACGCTATTCCTTTTTAATAAGAATATAGTATTCCTTCCCTTACTTATATAAGTACCTTGCTTATCTTTCTTAAGTCCTTAAATAAGTAAAGTTAGTTAATTATAAGTAAACTAGCTTTAGTATTAAAAGCCTAGATATATAGGGTGCTCTTACTAATTAATTCCTTAGATAATATAACTTTCTTAAGTTTCTTATTATTATCCTTTTACTTAAAGGAGTTAGAATTAATGCTTTCTATATTACTATTAGTATTATTAGAATAAAAAGTAGCCATATATTTATATTTCTTTTTAAAGGACTTCTTAGCTAAGCAAGGCTTGCGTTTAGTATTCTTCTTGCTTATCTTATTTACTTTATAATATAGCTTGCTTTTAGCCTTTTGCTTATCCTTAAGGCATAATCCGCGGGCATACTTATTACTAGCTTATAAGTACTTGTAGTCTCCTAACTAATACTTCTTAGATCTATAGTAATAGCATTTGCTTTATTTTTTGCTAATGCTTATATTTAATATATTACTTTATCTTCTAAATAACTAGTTTAAGTAGCGATAAGCTGCTTTATATTATTTCTAGGCTAAATATGCTTACTATTTACTAGCTCCGACTTTCTTTAGCTAAAACTCCTTCTTTCCTAGAATTTTAATCTTCTCTTTTATAAAAAGGCTTTGCTAAGTAAGAAAACTATTAATAACTGTTATATATTAACTTTGCTTTTAGAAAGCTAAAGTTAATATAAGCAATAAGGCTTAGTTTAGGTATACTAGCTTTATAGCGCTATTTATAGCAATTCACTTATATTAATACTCCTTTAGCTTAGTCTATAAGCTATCGATGCTAATATCCTTATTAAATAAGAAGTTTTAAAGGCTTCTTATATATTAATTAGTAATAAGTATGCTAGTTTTCTTATACTTAAGTTTAAGTTAAGTCTAAACTGCTTTTATACTTTTATACTTATTAATTAATACAGCATTATCCTCCTTAAGTCTTTCTAATATTATCTTTAAAGCTTTTGTATCTACTAAGTCCGATTCCTTTACCTTATTAATATTTTGTAATCCGCCTATACGCTAGTACCTGCTAGTAAGATTATTGACTTTATTATTAGATTTATCTTTAATAGCGGTAATAAGAGTAGTAATAAGAGTGCCCTTAGTTCCTATAGTACTAGTACCCTTAAAATCTTTCTCTTATTAAATCTAAGCATACTTAACTTTGCTATTTTTAACTATAAAGAATACTCCTTTTCCCTTAATCTTAACCCTTATATAGTAGAACTAATCTTTATAGTTATCGCGAGTTAAAGTAAAGAGATATTTACTATCCTTTCTTATTGTATTTATTAGCTTTAGTATTCTAGTTAATAGATTCGTATTAAGTAAAGATATATTATTATTAATCTATAAAGACATTCCTTTATTATTAGAACTCTTTTTAACTTATATATATATCTATAAAGGCTCTTTAGCTCCTCTCATTATTATATTCGTTTGCGAGGGCTCTTTATAGCACCTCTCCGCGTTAATATCTATAAAGGTATTTTATAGCTCCTTAAATTCCGGGTATACTTTATAGCTATCTATCTTAAACTAAAGACTTTATGCTTTGTCGGTATATCTATAAGGGCTCTTTATAGCTTCTCCTTAGTGTTTTAGCTTTAATTGCCTCTTGATTAAAGGCTTTATGCTTTATTAGTCCCCTAGACTTCTTATTAAAGAGATATTATAAGTTATAGATTTCCGTTCTAGCATTATGCTAAGCTTATAACCTATTAAAAATAGTAGCTTAGTAAGAGTATAATCCTTTAGACTATATATTTATAGTTATAATATAGCTATAAGGTAGAATATATTAATATTAAATCAACTAACTAGCTAAGAAAAAGGTTAAGGCTTAAGGCTTGTTTTATATAAGCGAAAGTAGCCTCGCTTATAAACTAATCTACTTCTATTAGCTTTAGCCTAGACTATACCTTAGCTAATCAGGTTATATTCCTAAACTCTTTTACTTTTACTTTTCTAATATATATTATATATAAAGAAAGCATATAGCTATTGCAATGCTATTATTCTAGGGAAAGATAAGCAAGTATTAGCACTATATAATTATAAGGGAAAGGGTATAAAAGCGCGACGGGTTACTAAGAGTTAAAGACTATCTAATATAAACGACTTTAGACTTAGCGATATTATGCTATTAAGGGGAGCGTATACTCTTTAAGGAGCTAGAGTATATACTAGATATTATAACCTTTATAGGCAAGGGGAGGTATTTACTAATATAATAGCGCAAGGAGGTTAGTAAACTAATCTTATTTATAAGCTATTTTATAAAGAGCAAATATAAGAAAGAAAGAGGTTTTTAAGAAACCCCTTTTTAAATAAGCTAGAGGCTAGCGCTTAGGCTACTACTATTACTAAAGCAATAGATATTAACCTTAACCTTAAGCCTCCCGCGATTATATATATTTAGCCTTAAGCTTTAAAGTAGTTAACCTTAGCTTTATGCTTAGTTATAGCTTTATCTTGCTTTAATAATTAATTAGCTAACTAACGATCCTTAGTTATATAACTTAAGAAGAGAATCGTTATAGTATAAGCTATATGCTTATATGCTCTTAAGTTTTAAGTTTATATATAAAGATTATATAATAAAAGCTATATTATATAATATCCTTTTTTATATTTTATAGAAATAGCTATAGCAAAAGATAATATTAAGAATATACTTATAAGAAGCTATTTATTTAGTTCTTTTCGGCTTAAAGGTATATCTTTTAAAAAAAAGAAATATTTTAATAATAACTTAAAATTACTATTATATTTAATAAGAAATATAAGAAACTTTAGACTAAAATAATATATTTAAAGAGAAATTTAGTTAAATTATATATTTCTTAAAATTAATATAATTATTGGATTTAACCTTATTAATAACCTTTAAACCTATAATATAAAAGTTTAAAAAAGCAATTTTTAAGCTAAATATACTAAGAAGAAAAAAGTAAAGATAAAAAAGCTATATTAAAAGACAAGGAATTTAATTTTAATAACAAGAAAGAGTAGCATATATAAGAATATAGCAAAGAATATTAAAAGTTTAAGTAATTTCTAAAACCTTAAAAATCCTTTTACTTTTTATTACTTTTATATTATAATTAAAATTCTAAAGAGTTTAACTTTTATAAGCTTAAGATCTTATTATATATATCTTATGTTAGAGATTGAAGCTTCTTGGAAGAGCCTCAATTACGTAAGACGTGGCGCACGGGCCACCCGCGTACAGGTATATATTCTAGTACCTAGACTAGATAAATTAACCAACGTTTCCACCTTGCACCTATTGCTACCCGTTACGAGTAGCCGTGAATACGGAGTCTAGAGATTCATGCCCTTACTAGGCTTCTATTCTTAATATCTTAATTATTAATTTACAACGAAAAACCTAATAAAAACCTAAAAATAATAAAAAGATAATATAATACTTTTATTATCTCAAAAGGCAAGCTTAGCAAATAAGGCTACTTTTAACTTACTTATTAAGGCTAATAGCTCTTTTAAATAAAGCTATAGTAATAATAAAGGCAAAGAAAAGAGTATTTATACTAAAGAATTACTTAGGATTCAATAGAAAATAGTTCTATACTACTTAATACTAGTATTTAAAGGCTATAGCAGTTTATACTCTATAAAAAAAAAGTTATAGAATTTGTTAAGTCATTAAACTTATGCTTTAAAGACTATAAAATTAATAATAATAATAAGAAAAAAGAATACGCAGGGGAATATATAGCTAAATCTTTGAAAAGAACCATTAAGAAATTGCGAACATAATAGACCAATAAACCTTGTAAAGGATACTACTTACCTTGA
Organism: Bryoglossum gracile; assembly: GCA_037952635.1. Lineage (NCBI taxonomy): Eukaryota > Fungi > Ascomycota > Leotiomycetes > Helotiales > Bryoglossaceae > Bryoglossum > Bryoglossum gracile. Next base: position 3,406 of record JAPZPB010000950.1, on the reverse strand, counting down.
TATGTTTCTCAAAGATGAATTAAAGTTGGTAAGGCAGAATCTAAGGTGGGATCAAAACCATCTAACCTCTAAGGCCATTATTTCATAAGAGCCTCATCTAATCAGACTATGTATTCACAGCCAGCTCTCCATATACGAGTTAGTTCTATGGCTGCCAACCTTTGCTCTCCGAAACGTAGCAGGTGACTTACCAGACAGCCTGCGTAATCACACACTTGCGTGGCTAGAGGCAATATAGACCCAGTACAGGCCATCAATTCAATTGCGTGAAGGTTTGCACAGAAGTTTTTGCGGAAACAGACCAAACAGTAGATGCAAAGTAAGAATAGTAAAGGTGCATTGTGGAATGCCAAAATTTTAGGCAGCCAGAATAAAAGCTCGGTCCAGCGCCCACCCTGCCAATTAATGCTTGTGAGTACGCAGAGTTTAGTGGGGCCTGGCAATCCCCCCCCCTCTTCATGCCCCGGTGTTAGCGATGCATTCCATTCCCAATTCGTAGCGGGTAATGGTGCGAATGTCCGGCTGATTGACCAGTGAGTTTGGTAGTGATGCATGAAAAATGCACTCTCAGTCCAATCATAGAAGCAGTGGTTTCTCTCGGGCTACCCCAAGAAAGACGCGCCTTATCTGCCCCTCCAACTCCCCATATCAAGCCTCTACCATCCCACCATCCTTCTATCCTCTATCCTCCATCCTCCCCTCCATCCGCTCTCCTCTCTGGAATTTGGCCACACTGTATGGTATAAAAACAACACAACGCTCGAGCATTTCAAGAACCAGATCAGACCTCCTTGACCTCCCCTATCAACGACATGGCAACCCTTGTTGCTACTCCTTCATGCATTCCGGGTCTCGGCAGCGCCTTAGAGATCAAAGACTTACAGAAAAGTTGCAATGCGTGAGCGTGAAGTCTCGACTTGAAGTCTAGCATTTTACTAACAATTGCTAGCTACAATGGGCTGCTCGACGATGGGGAACAGCCACCCGTCTCAGAGGAACATATACAGAAGCTTGCAGCGCTCTTCGTCCGCCATAATGCTCACAAGACTCTTGGTGTCCACTTGATTCATGGCCACTTCAAGACAGCAGAGAATACTGTTATGCTGGGCAGCAACTTCGAAATTCCTTGTGGCCGTTGGACCAAAGTGACGGAAATCGACGCTATCGATCTCAACACTATCCATGGACATATTTTTGTTCTCACAAGTGATGGTTTCATCGCATACGAGTACCAGGATGGACCCATGCCCGACTTGTCAAGTGTTGGAAAGGAGTTCTTCGCTGACTTCATCGACTATCTTATCACAAACGGCCTTACGAATCTCCTCGGCCTCCAGGTTCTTATTGACGGTATGGACCAAACCATGTGGGAGCTCATCCTCGACCAGGGGACAGTCATGTTAGATGCAGCAGTCGTGCGAGGCTGCTTGCCAACCCGAATTACTGGTTGGAGGTTTGAAGTTAGGGATGGACAGCCGCGCGTATGCCAGGCAAACGAAACGCACGCCGAGAAAACTTCGGGCAACCACCAGGTTTTTAATGCTGGGAAACCTCAACCTAAACTAAGCGATGCCGATGACCTCAAGAAGGCTCTCGTCGATGTGGGCGTTCTCTGATCACTCAGTCGTTTCGCTCACGAGGCATAGTACGATAAGGTGTCTATATCTTGTGTTTGTTCTAAAGCACCAAGGTAGCAGATGTTGATGCAGCTTAGTTTATTCTCACAATTAATGATCTCAACTCTCTAACAATACCTTCTATTCGTGCTCCTATCCGTGCCACGGCTTCGGTCAATTAAGGTCATCGAACCTTGTAGCCGGATTGATAAGGAAACCGTCTAGAGATAGCATGTTGTAACGTCCTGTCTTATCGTCACGGATAGGACTGGCCGGCGGCATATTTGCAAGCCGTTTCGTGAAGCCACGAGACCGCAATAAGCCTATAATCCTTGCTGTCTTGATGGTCTTCATAGTCTCTGTAGATAAGTTTCCCACCTCGTCTTGAAATGTGCTCCAAAAGGTGTCCTGCAGAGCCTCGTAACCTGCGTATCGCCTCCACCCATTTTTGAGGTGAAGTGTACCCGTAAGAGCTTGCAGGGAATGAAGGTTCTGGCCAAAAGGGCATATTTCAGCTTCTGCCCAGTCAATGATACCAGTCAGGCGACAAGATCTCCCGTCGACCATAATATTACAGGTGCCAAAATCGCGATGGAGAAGAACCATTGGCAGAGAGAGAACTGCCTTTATTGAACCAAGGCATTTGTGTATAATCTGGTGAAAGCGACGTGGTAGATAGTGGAGTAACAGCTGCAGATCTTGGGTATATTTTCGGCGTAGATTCTCGCGGTAATCTAAATCGACCTCTTGAGGGGCTTTCCAGGAGAGGGCAAAAAAACTGTAATTAATTAGCACTGCCCTTTAAGAAATATAAAGGCATCTTTATAGTGCGATTCGAAGGATAAGGAAAGACGGAGGGGGGGCTATACCGTGCCACGTCCGACATGAGCGTTTTTCGCCAAATAAAGTTCTCGTCCGAATTTTCGGGGAAGCCATTTGCAAGAATAAAGTCCAGATAGGTGATACCCGGTATCCGATTCATAACATAGACAAATAGGGGTTCTTTGCTATCTTCTCCCAACTGCCCGCGGAATAAAGCGTTCGGGGCCAGGGAGCCATATATTTCTCGCGCCAGAGCCACAATCTCTGATTTAAGCATCAAAGACTTGAGACGGAACTGGACAACGAATTCGAATTCAGGTCCAGCGTAGACCGAGTAGCTGCAGTTGCCTTGCACGGTCACAGGAACAACTTTCCCCCCAACAAGGTCTTTGGCCTTCGTGTCGCATGCTTCACGAGATGCAGACGTCTGTGAGAAGAATTCTGCAATTGCAACACCCAAGGAATATTCTTCTGGATAGGCAGACATAGCAGTAAAGGAGCGTCGAATTGCACACTATTTTGCTGAAATGACGGAATCCTAGCGTACCTAGCACGCGGTGAGGAAGAATGATCTCCAGATTGCTGGGTCAGTAGTCTCGGATCGGATAAACTTTCCGCCGGAGTTTTAGCGCCGAGTGATCTATCATGTGACTTTGCTCAATATCACATGATATAATTCAGGTTAGTGCAACGGAACGGATTGAGTCAGCCCCGGCCACCAAACTCTGCGGCTCACCGGCACCCACAAGCGGGGTTTGGATCCAACCACCCCAAACGATTTTCCAAGGCCCGATCGCAGTGGGGTCGCGGCCGGCGAATCAGAGCTGCACGCCTGAAACACTAATTGTATTCCTCGGTATCGGCGTTAAGCAAGCGAAGATGCTGCCGGTTCCCCAACTAATCTTTATAGAGCATAATAGTCGGTGCGCCTTCTACTGCGCATTCGCTTATAGTCGGCGGAAGCAATC
>JAPZPB010000949.1:0-10969 GCA_037952635.1 Bryoglossum gracile | reverse complement strand
TTTAAGAGAGACTTGTTTTAAGGGACTTATTTCGATAGCCTAGTTTAGAAAGACTAGTTTTAAGGGACTTGCTTCGATAGACTAGTTTTAAGAGAGACTAGTTTTAAGGGACTTATTTTAATAACTAATATTAAAAACTATTGCATTAATAATAAAATCTCAAGTAATATTCTAGTAAAGTATATAAGATTGCATTTTATTTAATATCCTTATTTATTATTAATCTTATTATTAAGTGCGGGCCTGCGCCACTATAAGCCGCATATTATTCTAAAATACCTATAGCATGCTTAAAGTTATGCAAATCTCTTATTTCCTTTACTATACCTCCCTTTAAATTATTATATATTAACTTTGCTATATCCTCTGTATTATATATATTATTATCTCCTATAATATACTTGCTATTTGCATTTTTAATAATCTTCTTAAATATTTCCTAACTTAAATGCTTAGGATAAATATTTCCTAACTTAAATGCTTAGGATAAATATTAATATTATTCCTAAATTTATGCTCTCGCTTAATAATTATAAATATTCCTACTAGAATATAATCTAGCTTTAGAAATATAAATTTATCTAATAAAATAATAATATTTTGCTAGTAAAGGTATAATTATTATATAGATTTATATAATAATATTATCTCTTTCTTATTTAAGTTTGCTTATAAAACTTTCTTTCCCGCTATTTAGAATAGCGTCTTTATTTTCTTTATTATAAGCCTCGATAGAGTTTTAGTTATATCTTTAGCATTTCCTAGGCTAGTAATTAATTTTAATATTCTGCGTGTCGGTGATTCTGCATTAGGAAACCGGGATTTCCTGAACAGGGAATCTCTCGCCTAAGGGCCTGGCTGCTCTAGCGCTCGTGCTGCTCTGGGACGGCCTGAACGAGTGGTCGCGACCCCTGCTAGCTCCCCTTGAGACCCTACTCGTGTATAAATCCAGTGCTGTTTCCAACTTCACCTTCTCTTGTCCTTTACTAAGTTTCCAATGCGCTAGCCATATGCCACCCTCGCCGTTAGACCTTCGCGATTATCCCATAGCTAATAAGCCGGCCCTATTACCTGCACCACGCCTTAAATTTCCCTTACCAGGCTAGGCCTGCGCTCTGATTAGCTAGTGCCCTTTATAAGTGCCCCTTAATATATTCTCGCTAGCGTTACTATCAAGAATCTGCCTTGTACTAACTTTACTCTAACCCAGATTGTTTCGGAGCTGCCGACGCTCTGCGACGCGTATACTACTACGGCAGTGCTTCCCGTTTACCTAGAATAGATCTACGGTCGATAATGGCAAGATACTCTTCGTGAGCATAGCATTCTTCCCCGCCACCGCCTCCTCCCTTTAAGGAATTACCTGCGTATCTAGTGTTTGCTAGATTTCTACGAAGGTCTCGCTCTTTGTCAGGATTTAGGAGTGCCTTGAGAAGGAAGAGGAGGGCTTAAGGCAGGCGATACTTTTCCGTATAGCAACTCCTTACGAACGGAATACCTAAGCTTAAGTAGAAGACGCGGCGACACCGAGGGGGCAATTAGAGCAAGGCTGGCCAAGTTAGCTACGCATATAATTACCTAGCCGATTTTGGGAAGGTCTAGAATACCCCTTGACTTCCGTATTCGGCAAATAAATCCCGATTTAGAGACTCGAAGGATTTTAGAGTACTAAACTTATATGTTGGTGTCTAGGCATGGCGTGGGTAACGCAGTAGGCAGCTAGAATAGTCCAGGGGGAAGCTAGCTAATCCAGCATCGAGTAGGTCGTTTCGGAGTAATACGCTTTCTTACTAGCTAAGATGCTCCAGGGGAGGTTTTAAGGGATCTTTAATGCCCAGTTCCCCTATATAGTATCGCGGGTTGCTTAATGGGGCAAGTCCTTTCAGATCTATGAAAGAGCGTTATATAGCATAACAACGTATAACCCGCTTTGGCGACCCTTAGATGCTTTGTATAAGAGACGCCGAACACGAAGGCTACAAAATACAAAGCAGATTCTCGAAATAGACTTCCTATAGGCCTATCGGTGTTTCTAGCCCTCTAAGCGATCGAGATATAGGTTTAAGGCGCGAAAGAGCAAAGGTAGGGTATTCTCACGGAAAGGATAGCAGTTAGGTAATAGAGTAGCGGAGATGGACGGCAGATATAGCCTAAAGAGCAGGTCCTAAGACTGCGCAAGTTAATAAGTCTATAAAAGCCTCCGATCCCCCTTTTATAGTTTATCTAGTTTGCATTCTCTATCTAGTAATCGAATTTTAAAGCTACTTTTCTGCGTTTACTCTATTCTTAATATAGCCGCCTTTGCTTTTATTTACTATAATCCGAAATTATCGAAAATTAGTATTCGAAAACCCTCCTTTAAATTTAATAAGAACTTAGCGATTAACTTAAGCATTATACTAGTCAAAGCGCTGCCAGCGTTAGAAGGAGCAGCAAGCGATAATAAATAGTATTAAAATATTGTTAAAGATAGCATAGCTATAATGCAAAGTGCATAGGTTTCTAGGGATAATCTAGTAGGAACTTAAGGCATATATTTAGAATGTCTAACTATAGTTACTATACTTGTCTGACTATATAGCAGCTATAATAGCAGAGAAAGATAAGTTCGAAAATAATACCGATAATAAACCTTTATCCTTAATATATCTATTATCTTCAAAGCATAAACTCGAATCGGCAGATAAGAGACCGAGCATAGAGAGCACTACAAGATAGGGTAACAATTAAGCTTTAGATAATAGTCTTCTTAGATCTCGTGGATCTCGAGCTAGTAATAACTATAGTAAGCGAGCTAAGTTCCTTGAGTAGAATGCATAGAATCTTTGCTCACGGAATTATAAATAAACTAATCGTATTATAAAGCAATAACGAGTCGGAAGATAATAATAATTTCGATCCCGGATATACTCGTTGCATTATAGAAGGTAGGCAACTAGGCTATAATACTTTCGATATAGAATACCTACTTATGCTTTCTACTTAGACAACCTATAAGCATAGGGATAGTAGTATTAGCATTGATAAAACCATGCCTTATTAGACTATCAAACGACGGAGGTCTAACTCTCTTCTCTTTACCTCTACCTTACGCTATTTTAGCACGTTGCTGCTTCCTTGTAACGAAGATAAGGAAGGCAGCAGGGAGCTTATTAGTAATAGCGATCCCGAAGACTCAAGAGCTAACGATACTTGCTCTAAACGGCGGAAGGTTTCCACTCTATAAAGCCGCAGGATAGTCTCCTATAATACCTTATCGCCGGCATTTCTGCTTATATTAAACAATAATAAGGATAGTAAAGAGGATAATAGGACGCTTAGCATTTCTCTTGACGCTAGACTTACCCGCTCTTCTAGAAGTACCCCCGCCGCTAAAATCACTTCTCTAATAGAACTTGAAGTCTGCCTAGTAATTACCGATATCAACTAAGACTAGGACGTCCGTAAGATTATTAGTAAAGAGGACCTTAATAGTGTTTCGTACTACTTAGTGGATTAGCACCCTATACTGCTACCTAAGCACTTACTAGGACATGTAAAGGAGTTGGTAGCAAAGTTCGAGGCCTATATTCAAGCATAACGCGGGGTTAAGCAAGGCGGACTAGGATCGAATACTAGATAAAAAGCTAGTGTAAAAGCTAAAGGGAAGAAAGCTCGAGTTTAGCCGCGGAAGCAAATATAGGGAGAAGCGTTATTTAGTATATCTTTGGCAATTATATGTCTTAGTAAATGCAATTTATTTAATTAGAGCCCTTTAATCATTTAACAAATCTTATTTCTATTTGCTTCGTTTCCTATATCCTTGTGTTTAACTAAGTTAATGGACAAGGCTCCCAACCCACTTTACCTCCTTGTCGATTTCGTTAACCTAGCTATATTAGAGTGCTCGGTTGGGTTCAATATTATAAAGTCGAAGTTTTTTCTTAAACGCGATTTTCATCGCTAATTCCCCCCTTACTGCGAACTTGCTAGTGGGAACTTTAAGCTTACCCTAATCTCTTTGCCTAACAAGACAAATACTTATTATCTAAGAAACATAAAGGCTATAGAAATATCAAAACCCTAGAACCGAAGATACTAAGGCGCTGGACTAAAGGCTAGATTAGGGAAGAATCGGCGGCGTGAGCCGGAGCGGAAGCAGGATTCTAAGAGCTACAAGAGGAGTGATATTAGTAAGACTTGTGCACTGCTTGCGTGCTTTTTATTAATATTGGGATAGTGAAAACTAGTTGGTTTTCTAGTTTATAATAGTTAGAAAGCCTACTAAAGTTATATAACTATAGTTTAATAGCACGGCGCGCGAGGAAGCAGGTGGCTATAATAAGGTTTGGGAAGTATTAGAATCTTGCTTAGTTTTTAGACTTATAATATAGCTGATTAAAAATTGATACACGTAACAACGGCACCTTGCTCTGGCGCTAAGGTTAGACGCTGCCTACCAACATCGCTAATATAGGTTTTCTATGCTATCTATCGTTAACTCTCTACTATATATTACTTTATCTATACTAGTACTTGCTATATTAGCTTCGCATCTCTGTTAATCGAGCATCTTATTATCTACGAACTATAAAGTCCTACTATCCTCTTCGAGTTAACTATTGCGCAAATAAAATTCAAAATGTTATTAAGTTAAGATAAAATAATATAGAATAGGAAAATCCTTTAGCTTAAGGATTCGCGAAGATATAAGCAAGGATAAGAAACCGAAGCTTGTTATAGGCTTATAGCACGTTTAGTTAGTTGTATCTATCTTGCTAATTACGATTCTAGAGCATAGCGAAAAATTGAGCGTTAAGTTTAAGCAATACCCTATTAATTGAACTCTTGCCAATCCACTTAAATCCTTCCGGAATACTAGCTACGATAGCATGCGCATACTATATCCTAGCGGCGTGCCTTTTCGTGCAATCTGCACTAAAAGGACGCCGAAGCCTTAGTCGAGGGTTCAACTCCGCTATTTCAAGGTGCTTTAGCTATCTTCTAAAGACTTGTGCTTAATTCAAGGCAGATTACGCACTATATATAATGCATTAACAACGACATGGCCCGCTTTATTAGCTATAAGTAATGCCTCCGTATAAATGGAATAGGAAGCTAGGAAGTCTAGTTAAGAAGGAAGCCTATAGACCTATTCGACAACATCTACTCCCGAATAGAATGGAAATAAGAGTCAAAAGCTCGTAAGACTTAGTGATCGCAGAACGATAGTACGTGAGCTTTAATAGGTACGCTGCAGGGAAATAGTCCTCGTCTAAGTGCCACTTCTTCCTGAATGCTATTAGTCGCTACCTACACGCATTAGCTATAGTTATTAAGTCTAAGAGCGTTTAATGCAAGGAGCGCTGCATGTTGTTACCTGGCAAGGGGATTCCTAATTGAGAAATCGACGGCCCAGGCATTGCCCGTTCTCTAACAAATCAACGCCTCTAACTTAAAGGCATCGCATGAAAGTGCCCATGCAACTGTATTAGTAGGATAGATCTTAGAGGTTTTGCAGCTGCGCTATCCGACCCTCCGTTTAAGTATAAGAAGGCAGCACCCTCCCTCCTCTAAACTACTTCCTCCTAGCCTTCTTTCCATTTTTCCAAATACCCTTACTTACTTAATCTTATCGCGAAGATAGCATCTGCAGAATCCGACTTAGTGAGATGCTACGATAATAGACGCGCACTCTATGCTAATATTAGTTTAAAAAGGACTTAGAAGATATATAGCAATATGATCGCAGGCTCTAAGTTAGTGAAGAGGCAGGCATCCCTACTAGAGGGTTCTCGAGGTAAGAGGTCTAGATGCAGTATTATAAAGCCCTACTAATCGTAGAATAGACTAGCTAATTATAATTAACGATAATGTGGATTCGCTTAAATAGACGGCTTCTATTCAGGGACTAATCAACGAGAAGCACCGAATTAGAAAAAGAGCCCTAAAAATAAAAGGATCGCTTTAGACTATTAGTGAACCCCTAGATAACCTTAGCCGATTAAGGGAGCTTATGCGATCGAGTGAAAAGATTATCGTTATTAGCGGGGCCGGCATCTTTGTTAATGCAAGTTATAAGTTGAAGCCTATTTATAAATCCCTTTATCGATACTAATTTACTTAGTTCCTACCTTTAAGGATATGCGGAAATCTAAATAGACCTCGTTTAACCGCTCTCTCTACTTCTCTTCTAACGAGATAACTAGCTTCTACTCTATAGTCTATAATATATATAAACGCTTGCATTCGGATTTAACCAAGCCTTCGCCTTTCTATAAGGTTATAGATAAGCTTGCGTAAACTTGCCCTTATTTTCGGTATTATATATAAAATATTAATTACGTCGAGCGCCTATTACCTAATCTTAACGCTAAGATAATATACCTCTATAGTCAAGTTAATTAAGCCTAATGCAGGATATGCAACTAAGTATATAAGTATAAGCTATATCTATTCTAAGGTTCTAATTTGCTATATAATTAAAAGTGCTTGCAAAGAAGCTAGGCCTAGATATTAAAGGGCAAGCGTTTATTGAAAATTAGTAAGCTAAGACTTAATATACTTTTATACGGCAAGCTTTACTTAGATAATAAAGAGATTCTAGAAACTGCTAAGTATAATTTAAGAATATACTTAAAGCTAGTATTAATTATTAGCACGAAGCTAGCGATTCTAGGCGCTTAGTCGATAGCCGTAGACTTTTGCAATGCTGCCTAGAGCATAAGTAGGGCAAGTTTTTAGATTAGTAAGGAGAAGCTAATATAGAGTATAAAGTCCTTATATAACTATATTCTTATAAGAGATTGCGATAAGGTTATTCCCTTAAATATTTGAAACTATCTAATTAACGCATATTTATATTACTATAAGCTATTTTTAACTTTACTATTATATATACGCTATCTTCGAGAAACTTAAATATAATTAAGTGCAAATATTATATATAAAAGCTATTACTATAATTTAAGCATCTAGATAAAAATTATAAGTATATAATATAACCCCCTCTCTCCTAGTTTCCTCTACTTTAAGCATATTCGTATAAGCTAACTAGACTATATTAGTTATCTTATAATTAGCATAAACTATACTTAGTTAGCATATTTCTTATCTAATTATAAAACTACTTACTAGAGATTAAAGTATATATAAGACGCTAGCCTTAAACTTCTATATTAGTCAATTTCTATATAAGCATACTAGTAGCGTTTAAAGCCCTAAATTTCTAGCGTTAATAACCTTTTATTAATTCGCTAGATTTCTTAAGCTAGTTAAGCCTATAATATCGAACGAATATAATATATTAAAAGACTTAGTCTATAAGGGTTAGCTATATATACTATGGCACTAGTTAATAAAGCTTATAAATTAACTCCTTGCATTTTTTTAATTAAGCGTTTCCTTATTATATCGGTTTGCATCTTAATTAAGTAGCTTATATACTATCTTAATAGCTATGTTCTATAGCGTAATCTCGTTAACCTCTTATAAGAGACTTATTACTTAAGTCCTAGTAAGCCCTTAATCTTAAGCGTTAAGCAATTGATTAATATATCTTAAATAAGCTATAATGCTAATCCCTAATATAAAGAGGATAATATTACTATAATCCTTGGCTAAGGATAACTCCCTATATAGGCCTTTAAGGAAGGCTCTTACTACTATAAGTTGCGCTTAAAGGAGCCGAGTAAATCCCTTCTGCTATTAGATAAAGGCAATAATATTCCTAGCTTTATTATTCTTATCTTAATCCTATAATGCTATAAAAAAGGGATATAATTTATTAATAAAGAGTACTAATATAGAAGGAACTTGCAAGAAGATATATTAGCCCGCGCTAACTTAAAAAGGCTTAGCTAGGGTGATTTTAGCCTTAAGCAATCTATTTTCTTTAAAGATCCTAACTTCGGCTTTATTCTATAAGGAGATTACTATTCGAACTATAATAAGTATAGTATATAGCAAGCCTGCGATAATAAGAAAGATAATTAATAGTTATAAAAAGTTAAAAAGGGCAAGATGCAAAAAGATTATAACGATTAGAATAATAGTTAAGGCTATATAAATGCTTAGAAACAATTTATATATATAGCGCTAAACGAATAGCAATAAAAATATGCTTAAGATAACTATACTAATAGCGGCCTAGAGCATGTTTTTAGCATAGGAACTTTTAACTAGATTTAATTATAACTTATAGCAAGACTTGCAATGCTTAATATAAACGTAAAAGGACGCGTGCTAGAGCAAATCGGACTTAAAGCAGCTATTAAGTAAATAGCATATTTAACTATAGCAATAACGCTAAGCTATCTATAAATAAAATTCTTAAATTGCTATAATATATAGACTCGTTTAAAGAATATATTAAGTTTACTATATATTAAGAGCAAAATTAGATTAATCAAAAAAGCTTTACTAGATCGTTTTATTAGCATTACTTGGCTCTTAGAAATAGCGAGGACTATGGCATTAATTGCTAGTATAAAGAGAAGACTAAGTAAATAAAGCAATATAGTAATGCTTATACTTTTAAGGTATCGATAAAGTGGACAATTAGAGGCATATTTGCAAGCGAATAACTTAAGGTAATAGGAGTTGATATAAGGAAGGGAATTGTTTCGTAAGTAGTATTATAAAAAGGCTAAGATTATAATCCCGAGGAGTATACCTCTAAGGATAATTATAGCGGCAGTTATAATATAGTAGGGCTGAAATCAGGTGACGTACTTACGTGGCCTTACCCTCTGTATTTAATTTGCCAGATTCTCTTTTGAAGAAGGGTATCTATTCTTTTATATACAAAAATAAATACTATATATTATAACGTTTATAATTATATATATATATAATCACTTATACTATCTCAAACTAACGATATATATACTTGACTTACTTATATTTAACGATTCTATTCTTTAGTTCTCCCTTTTAATATTCTTGTTCTTACTAGATCCTTAATATACAACCTTGCCTTTTGCCTCTCTTTATAATTTTAGTAACCTACGTAGGGACTAGGCAGCTCTATAGTATTAGATAAGAGTATATATTGCTAAGAATACTAGATGGGATTAACGAACAAGTATATTCCTCCTCTTAACTAGCTTCTATTAACTATATAGGGCGGGATAGAATTTCTTCTTATAGAGAAGCAAGAAGTAAAGCTATACGAATTGCTCGAGGCTTTATAAAATGCGGATTTAAGACCGAGGGACAAGTACCCTTTCTTATATTAATAAGAATAGCTAAGACTAAGATAAATGATAATATGCTTATTACAGGGAATTATTTATTTAGCCCTCTCCGCCTTGCTAAAGCATACTTTCCAAGATTAAGAAGAAACTTAATAGCAAGTATAATTGCCTTTATACCCGAGACGAGGGGTGTGATAGACTTTGCAAGATAGGGAAAGCTTCTAAAATTAAGAGGAATCTTAATAGCAAGCATAATTGCCTTTATATTCGAGATAAGGAATATAGGAAACCTTAAGGGGCTAGAAGAGTATATCTAGAGGGGAACTTAGTTAGATTATATATATAATAGAATTATTAGATTTAACCTTACTAATAAACTCTAGACTTATAATGCGAAAGTTTAGAAAAGCAATTACTTAGACTTTTTAGTTAGCTATATTAAGAAGAAACGGGTAAAGATAAAAGGGCTAAGTTGGAGATAAGAATCTTAGCCTTACTAAAAAGAGGGGGTGGCTTGGATTTATATGCTAGCTAAGACAATGGGTATATAGAAATACGATAAAGATATAGCAATTAATATTAGAAGTATAAGTAGTTCCTAGAACCCTAAAACTATTTTGCTTTCGTTGCTTTTATACTATACTATTATTGCAATTAGAATTCTGAAAATTTTAACGCTTAAAGGCTTGAAATTTTATTACTTATACCTTGACTTATTAATTTACTATAAAAGAAAAAGACTAATAAAAACCCAAAAACGAGACAATAGCATAGCATTACTATTATTGCAAGATGCTAGCTTAGCTAAAGCTACCTTTAACTCTCTAAATAAAGGAGATAGCTCTTTTAAATAAGGTAATAGCAAGGGCAAGGGCAAAGGCTATCTAGGGCGACTAGCTAAGAAAGAATAGAAAATAGTCTTGCACTACCTTATGCTAGTACCTAGAGGCTATAGCAGTCTATACTTTAAAGGAAAAGAGGTTATAGCATTTATTAAGTTATTAAATCGATGCTTTAAGGACTATAATATCGATAACAATAAAGAGAAAAAGGAATAAGCGGCGGAATACGTAGCTAAACATTTTAAGAAAGATATTAGAAGGTTGCTAGAGTATAAAGACTTGACTACTTAAGACGATTTCTAGAAGATATTACTTAAAGAGTATAGGTTAATTAATTCGGACTAGTTATTGCATATAGTTAGCTACTTAGAAAAGTATATAAGAGACTTCAAGAGCATAGTTAATAGCAGTTAAGTTATATAAAGCTAGATCTATGACTACTATTAAGGGTTTAAAGAGATTAGAACTAAGTGCTTAAAAAAGGGCAATATTATAAATAAGGCCTTAACGTTTAAATTCCTTTATGCATTACCCTAGAGCCTTAAGGTTAAGGCTATAAAGTTTGCTATAAAAGGAACTCGATTTAACTTAGACAATATAAAGACCTTTAAGGAGATATAGAGGAATATTGAAAATAGCTATGCTATTTTTAAAGATATAGATAATCTTATAAAAAAACAAGGTATAAGCAAGCTATCTGCCAGTTTTAGTGCCTTAGACAATGACTACGCTATAAATGCGTTCCTAAAACTATAGCTAAGGAAGATAGAGTTTAAACTATCGGTTTTACTATTTATTAGAGCTAGGGTTATAAACCTAGCAAAAATAGTAACTAAGCAAGAGATTAATAAGATTACAAAGGGTCTTAATAAACTGCAAATCTTGCAAGCTATTATTAAACGGGCTTTTAAAAGGGCAACTACCGCTAATATTAATATAAGTAACTACTCT
>JAPZPB010000948.1:0-10970 GCA_037952635.1 Bryoglossum gracile | reverse complement strand
GGCTAAGAATTAGATAAGATTGCTACTCTTAATATAAGTGCCGAAGTTAACTTTACCCCCTTTAAGTTAGCTTGAAAATTAAGCGCTCCTTAGATAAAAGTAAAGAAATTTATATTAACTTTAGTTATAAGTAACTTATTTAAATTCGCTAGATTAGCCTCTTTACTCCTTAACTTAGAAGATAGCATTCCCTTTAAAGCTTATTTCTTCTTGCTAAAGGGGTTTAACAAAATCCTATTAAGATAGCCTCTTATTATAGCTACTAAGATAAACTTTTTGCATATAGATAATAGATTAGTAAATGCCTTATTTATAAATCTAGACTTAAGTAGTCTTAAAATATATAAAGTGCAAGTGTTGCTTATAGATAATAATTATATAATATATCTAAGAGTAAAATTCTATGCTTAATATTAAGAATAGAGACCTAGTAAGGGCATAAACCTCTAAATCACGTATTTATAGTAACAACATAGCTGCAGGGTCGGATGTACTTCTATTGACTTGACTAACTAACTACGAAAGGAGGTTGAAGCTTAAGCTTTGTTTTATATAAGCGAAAGTAGCCTTGCTTATAAACCGGTCTACTTTTACTAGCTTTAGCCCGGACTATACCTTAACTACTTAGACTAGGTCCTTGAACCCCTTTTCTTTAACACTCCCCCTTAGGGCGTGTCCTAATTAGTCGGTTACCTAGTTATATAATAAAGGGCAAATCTGGATTTGCCCTCCGGAATGGCAGATCCTCGGCCCGCAGCTAATTATAGCTTATAATAGTTTAGATATAGTATTATACCTAAAAACGCCCTTCCCTTGATTTTCTTTTATAAAGTACCCTTATTAACTAATCCAAATTGTCTCTAGAATTGCTTATATGCAACGCGTTATAGTAGCTTAGTTATGCTATCCGCAATTATATCGCTAGTAAGAATATATAAGATCTCTAGCTTCCTCTTCTTAGCTAGGTCCCTAATAAAGTAGTAGCTAATATTAATATGCTTAGATCGCTTATATAAATGCGGGTTCTTTACTAGTGCTAGTGCCCCTTGATTATCTCCGTATATCTTGATAGTGCGGTCTTTGTTGTTATTTATATAGTAAGGGGCTCCTAGGTCTTTCTAGATTTGCGTAGCCTATTATTCTAGCTTTATAAATATTACTTAAGAGATATATTCGGATTTCGCGCTTAAGGTTAATACGGACTTTTGCTTCCTTAATGCCTATGCTACTAGTCTGCTATAGAATATACTTACGCCCCCTAAGATGCTCTTCCGGTTTATCTTATTACTTGCTTAATTAGTATTAGTATAAACGCCTATATAGCTCGAATAAGCTCCCCTTAGACCTAAACGTAGCTTCTATTATAGTGTTAATCTAATATATTGCAGGAGCTACTTTAAGGCGTGTCCGTAGCGTTTAACTAGGCTTTTTATATATTATAATAGTTGTCCGAGAGTAAAAGCTATATCGGGTCTTATAAGAATTATTATATATATAAGCTAGCTAATTCCTTTTGCATATTGCTTTGCGTTAATAGGAACCTCGTTTTCTTTAGTAGCTAATAAGCTCTCGAGGTTTAAGGCAAGGGTAGTCCGCTTTCTATACTTAGTTATTATAATTCCTATTAAGTTATAAACATTTTCTAAGTATAGCTCCTAGTCTATATAGATTGTCCGGTTTGCTTAGTCTTTAGTGATTCGTATACTAAGAATCTTGCTAATTTCCCCTAGATTTTTAGTTATAAATTTCTTTAATAAATTCTTATAGAACTAATTAAGCTGCCTAGTGCTCTTAGCAGTAGCTGGTATATTATTAATATATATAAGAAGCTATATGCGTTTCTCTTTATAGATATATAAGCATGGGTCTCCTAGGCTTTGCTAGAACCTAATCTTAATTAAGAAGTTCCTTAATAGCATTGCCTAGTTTCTTCCTGCCTATTTTAGTTTATAGAGACTGCGTAAAGCCTTAAGAATATACCCTTTCTTTGCGGCGTAGCCTTGTGGCAGTGCTAGGAAGATATCCTCTTATAATTTAGACTCTATAAAGGCGTTCTTAATATTGTATTAATAGCATTTAAAGTCCTCCTTTATAACTATAGCTAGGAATATTCGTAAGGTATCTATCTATATAGTTAAGGCAAAGGTTTTAGCATAGTCGATACTATATTATTAGCTAAACCCTCTAGCTACTAATCTTGCCTTAAATTAATCGATTTCTTTAGTATTAGTTATCTTAATATTAAATACTTACTTCGTCGATATAAGATTAGCTTTATCTAGTAAGATAAACTCTTCTTATATCCTATTAGCTATTAGCGTTCTTAATTCCTTGTTAATAGCTTCCTTCTACTTAGTAGCAAACTTAGGATCGTTTACTACCTCTTTATAAGTTCGTGGAATAGTAATGCCCTTAACTACCTTTATAGCTATAGCCTTATTATTTAAATGCTTTTCCTTGCCTAGGATAGCTAGGAAACATCTCTTAATCTCGACTTATAATAGTTTCCTATTAATATATAAGCTCTCTTATAAGACTTTTAACGCTATAAATATATACTTCCCTTATATCTTATCTATAAGTATTATTGCAATTATAGCTTAGATAGTCTTAGCAATGCGCTTCCCTTCGTTATCCGAATCTCTTTTTCTCTTAAGTTAATCTTAGAAGTAATAGCGGTTATCTCTTGCTTTATTTATTTAGTCTAGAACTATCGGCTCTTATAGCTATAGCTCTTGCGGGTTTAAGTCTGCCTATAGCTCTTGCTTATCGTTTCCCTTGCTATTAGTAATAGCTTCTTTAGCTAGCATAGGTCTAACTACTACCTTTAGCTTACTATTGCCTAAGTCTAACTTAGGTAAAATAGTAGGCTCTAGGTCTAAGGTCGCGGTCTTATTTACTGCCTTAGTTCTAGTTAAGTTAACCTTATAGATATTCTTATTGCTATCTTTATTATATATTAGAATATCTACTAGTTATATAATTGCTAGAATCTCGATAATAACTAATTAACTACTATATACCTTAGGTATTAGTTGCGCTAGCTAAATGTCTTTATCCTTATAGGGTCTTCCTCTAGCGGCGTAATCTCTTAAATCGATTAGCATTCTATTTAGTCCTTAAGGTCCTCTTAGGCATAGATCCATAGTTTCTTCTAGTATAAACTTATCTACTTCTACTTTACTACTTAAGATTATACGTTTAAGGTCTAGCGTATATATCTTTAGGTGTTTATCTATATCCTTTAAGTAACTTATAAATACCCTTTCTTAGCCTCTTAAGACAAGCTTATTATAGCAATTGTCCTTATATAGCGTCTTAGGGTTAATATATCTATATACCTTGCTCCCTTATACTTATATATTCTTAATTAATAGTCTCTTACTAGTATAAGCTTTCTTTAGTAATATAATCTTACTATTTATTACTAGGCTTTTTAGTTAAAGATTTCTTAGATAAGCTTCTGCCTTAGCTGCCTTATCCTAGAACTCTAATAGTAGCTCTTGCCCTTTTAGTATAGCTTTAATATTATTCTCGACTATCTAAATGCTTCGTTTAGCTACTCTATTCTAATTAGATATAGCTATAGTTATAAACTATGCTTGCATACTATCTTTATCTTGCTATTAAAGTAGCACTTTCTATAGTTCTAGCGCATTATCGGTTCTAGTAGCTTTAACCTTTTTGCTAGTCTAAAGCTTCTCTTTTTTCTTCTACCTTTATAAGGCTAGAATTGCCTTATCTTTCGTTGCTAGTGGGATTAATTATATATATCTCGTAGCATTGTCAACTATTCTTAGTAGTTCCTTATTCCCTTTAATTAATCTCGGGAATAGATTTACTAAGTCTAGGCTTACTAGTTCTAGCTTCTTTTACTTTAGTTTTAATAGTTGCTTATTTGTTAAGTTCCTTATTTTAGCTAGCTTGCATATCTTATATACTCTATAGTGCGGCGGTGGGATCTTGATAGCCTTCTTAAGTATTATAACCTTATGCATATTCTTAAGCATATCTAGTCTACTATATATAAACCTCTTATGCATTAAGTAGTATTATCGTCTTTGCTCTTTACTAGTAGCTATTTCTAGTTCTAAATCGTTAGGGTTTATCTTTATATTACTATTAATGCTTTATATAGCTAAGTAATAGTATTAGCAGTTAGACTAGTTTTAGTCGGATTTATCCTAGTATAAGCTTTCTAGGCTAGTTTCGGGACTAGTTTTGCTTAGGCCTTTATGCTTAGTTTTAGTTAAGTCCTTCTTATATATAGAATAACTTCTCTTTAACGGGTTGTTTCTAATAAGACTAGTTTTAAGGTTAAGTTGTTTTAGTATAGCTATATACTAAAACCTTCCAATTAATCTTAGACTAGTTTTAGTTAGGCCGTCGAGACTACTTTTAGTAGGGTTATCGGGACTGATTTTAGTAAGGCTATTGGAACCGGTTTTAGTAAGGCTATCGGGACTAGTTTTAGTAAGGCTATCGGGACTAGTTTTAGTTAAGTTACTCTTTAGGCTTCTTTAGGTAAAGTCTTTTTTTAGGACATCCTCTAGGCTGGTTTTGCTTAGGCTAGTTTTAGTACATTGAAATTAGTCTTTAAAGCTTATTTCTATAGTAATTATAAGGCCGGTTTTGCTCTTCTTTCTAAGTATATAGTTTTTATACTTCTTAGAGATATGTTTTATAACGTATAATCTATAAGACTATTTTATAGTTATAATAGTTCTATTTCCTTATATAATCTAAATAGTCTCTTTATTAAAAGCTCCTTTAAAGCCACCTTTATATAATTTCTTAGCTAAGACTAAGTTTATACCTAGTTTAGGAATATAGAGTATATTTTCTAAGTAATACAAGCTTCTATCTATCGCGCTAACTAACTCTATACTTCTCTTATAAGAGTATAGCATTCCTTCCCTTACTTATATAAGTACTTTGCTTATCTTTTTTAAGTCCCTAAATAAGTGGAGTTAGTTAGTTATAAGTAAGCTAGCTCCTATATTAAGTGCCTAGGTATACGGGGTGCACTTATAAATCGACTCTTTAAATAGTATAACCTTCTTTAGCTCTTTATTGTTATTCTCTTTATAAGAGTTAGATTCGATGCCCTTAATATTATTACTACTTATTATATTAGAGTCGTATGCTATTGCATTTCTATGCTTCTTCTTAAAGGACTTCTTAGCTAGATAAGCTTAGTAATCGGAATTCTTTGCCTTCTTTTTACTCGTATCCTTTGCCGCTTTCTAGCGTTGCTTATCTTAGGGTTCTTTAGCCTTCCGTTTATCTTTAAAGCATAAGTTGCAAGCGTATTCTCTGCTAGCTTCTTAGTACTTATAGTTTGCTATATAATATTTTATAAATTTATAGTAAAAGCACTTAAATAGTATATCTATTATGCTTATATTTAATATATTGCTATCTTTCCTTAAATAGTAGTTTAAGTAGCGGTAGACTATTTTATGCTATCTTTAAGTAGCGTTCGCTTGCTCGTTTTTACTTCCTTTAACTTCCCTTAGCTAAGCTTTCTTTTCTCTTAGGATCTTAATCTTCTTATTTATAGAAAGGCTTTACTAAGTAAGGAATCCGTCGATAATTATAATATATTAACCTTGCTTTTAGAGAGCTAAAGTTAATATAAAAAGTAAGGCTTTATCTAGGTATGCTAGCTTTATAGCGCTATTAGCTATAATAACTTTATAGCAATACTCCTTTAGCTTAGTTTATAAGCTATTAATACCTACTTCCTTATTAAACATAAAGTTTTAAAGGCTTATTATATACTAGTTAGCAGTAGTTATACTTATCTTCTTATATTTAAGTTTAAGTTAAGTTTATATAGCTTTTATAGTCTTATACTTATCGATTAGTATTATATTATCTTCCCTAAGTCTTTCTAGTATAATCTCTAAGGCCTTTATATTTGCTTAGTCTTACTCTTTTGCTTTCTTAAAGTTCTATAATCTGCTAAAGCGTTCGAACTTGCTTTTTAGGCTATTAACGTCGGCCTTTACTAAGGTAAGTATATATATAGTCTCTTCTCTAGTAATAGAAGTATCTCTAGTTCCCCCTTTATAGCAAATCTAGGCATACTTAATTCTACTACTCTTTACTATAAAGAATACCCCCTTTCCCTTAATCTTAACCTTTATATAATAGAACTAGTCTTTATAGTTATCGCGGGCAATAGTTAAAAAGTACTTATTATCTTTCCTTATCGTGTCTATTAACGCTTAGTATTCTAGTTAGTAAGTTTGTATTTAAGTAAGGATAGTTTATTATTAATCTATAAAGAAGTCCCCTTTCTTTTAAAACGTTCCTTAGCTTTATTATAGTTATTTAAGTTCTTTGCAGATACCCTTCTTGCTTATTATTTAAGGGCACTCTTGCTTAGCTCCTCTAAGACTCGTGGTCTCTTTTGCTTGCTTAGTTTCTAGAGGCACTCTTGCTTAGCTCCCTATCTCGATTCGAAGGCTTTTGCTTGCTTTATTAGTAGTCTTCTTAAATATCTTGCTTTCGTTAGGGTATTATATATTCGGCTTTTTGCTTTTGCCTCTTAGCTATCTTACTTATCGCTAGATATCCCTAAACGCCTTGCTTTCGTTAAGGTAAGTATAAGTTATAGTTTCGGTCCTAGTGCTATGCTAAGCTTATAACTTATTAAGAATAGAGACTTAGTAAGGGCATAAACCTCTAGATTATATATTTATAGTAATAATATAGCTATAGGGTTAGATATACTTCTATTGACTTAACTAACTAACTACGAAAGGAAGTTAAAGCTTAAGCCTTGTTTTATATAAGCGAAAGTAGCCTTGCTTATAAACCGGTCTACTTTCACTAGCTTTAGCCCGGACTATACCTTAACTAATCAGACTAGGTCCCTGAACCCCTTTTCTCTAACACTTAAAGTATTTATCCCGCTAGTATATTAAGCATAGTTAAAAAGGTAAAGAAGGAAAACTAGAAGCTAAGATATACTACGAGAGCATTCTTAGCAAGATTATAAATCGAAACCTAGCTAGAAAAGACTTTTATTTATCTCTTAGAGTTTTATATTTAAAATTTAAGGAATTAAAAGAAGAAAAATTAATAAAAGATATAAAAAATCTAACTATTATAATAGCGAAACGCGATTTGCACTTTCTTACTAACTATTATAAAGATAAAAAGATACTCTTTTCTATTCTTTTAATACTTTTCTTAAGTCTAGATAAAGAGTAAGCTTAAATATATTTTAATAAGTATAGTTAGAAAGAAAAGGTTAAGCTATATATATTGCTTTTAGCTAAACTTAATGCTACGAAATATCTTAATATTATTAATAGATATAATAAGAAGGCAGCACTTTATATAGACTAGCGATTTATAAAGAAAGCCGAATATATAGAAATTACCTAGGAATAAAGAAGGGGACTAACAAGTTTTTCGAAGAAATAGGGAGGTTTTAATAGAAAGAAGAAACTAAAAATGTTTATAGCCTATAAGAAGAAAGCGGATAAGGTATAACTTATTAATAAAACTAATAGAATAAGCAACGTTCTAGGAGGCTATTAAGACTAGTATAAACGTTTAAAGGCTAAAGACTCCTTATAAGAATATATTAGCAAGTATAAGGAGCACTTGCTCCTTAGAAGGAGCGCTATACCCCGAGGATTAAGACTAATAATAGAACGTTTAAGAGAAATTAATATTAGGGAAATAATATAGGAAAATAAGAAAGAGATAATTCTTAAATGCCTTGTTAATTATAAAGAAGCAATAGTATTCGACTAGAAAAAGGTCTTTAAAATTTATAAAAACGTTAGCCCTCTTATTATTATATAAATAATCCTATATAAGGTATAGCAAGAAAAGAACTTTCTTATTCTAAGAGCCTTGCTTCTTACTACTATAAAGATCCTCCTTAAATATATTAATAAGGGAGTGCTAGAATTCTATTATAAGCTATATAAGAACCCTTAGTTTCTTATAGCTAAGAAATAAGCTAGAATATATAGACTTATTAATACTGCGATAAAAATAAACTTAATAATACTAAAAGATATAAACCTTCTGCCCTCTATTAACAAGTTTTCGGAGGAATTTGCTAGTTATTAGTATGCTTCTTTAATAGACTTCTTTTTAAGATATAACTAACTTACCCTCGATATATAAAGCCAAGATATAATAGCTTTTTAGACTTTACTTAAACTTCTGCGAATAACTACCCCTTTGCAAAGAGCAATAAACTTAGTAGCTTAGTTTATTAAGGTAGTAATAACTATTCTATAAGACTTATTTCTAAAAATAGCAATGCTATTCCTTAACGATATTAGAGTTAAGGGCCTATATACTAACTATAAAGGAATGCAGAGGCTCCCCGGAATCCGCTAATTTATATATAAGCATATTTAGAACCTTAATTAGACTCTAGATAGACTAGAAAGAGCAAGAGCTTGCATAAGTCTAAAGTTATAGTTCGGGTATAATAGCATAGGCATTATAGGATATATCTGCGGGTTTAAAGGTTATTCTCTTATAAGTGCTAAAGTTATTAAGATATTAGACTAGCCCGCACTAATAAATATAATAGAAGCAAAAGGGTTTTTAGGTATTTATATATATTACTAAATCTAGGTTAAAGGCTTCGCGCAGATTGCTAAGCTTATATACTCTCTATTTAAGAAGGGTTAGCTATAGAAATAGAGTGCACCTTAAGCTAAATCTATAAGGATCCTTAAAGAAAAACTTACCTTTGCTTTTATTCTTTGCAAAATCCACTATAATAAAAGTAATAATTAAGGGGAGATTATTCTTAGAGTAAATGCTAGCTTAATAGGATAAGGAGCTATACTTAGCTAATTCGATAATTAAAAGCGCTATAAAGTAGCTAGGTATAAAAGCGGGACTTAGAGCAATGCAAAGCGAAACTATAATATAACGAAAAGAGAGTGTTAAAGCGTATTAAAAGCCTTATAAAAGCTTAGATTCTAGTTATATAAGGTTTACTTTATCTTAAAAACCAATGCTAACATTCTAGTTGCTTAGTTAAATCGATTAGCTATAAACTTCTTAAAAGCTTTAATTACTTAATAGCTTGCCTAGATTAGATTATTTAATTTCGAAGTAAGGCATATAAAAGGGACGAAATATATAGCTGCTAATAGTCTATCGCGTTGCCTTTAAACTTCTAAGGAAGCCTTAAATATAAAGAAGGAAGTTAATATCAATAAGTTTATTACTATAAAGCTAGATAGCTTATAGATCCGATATATTTAAGGCCTTCTTAATAAGTATATAACTAGTAACGTTTATATTATAATAACGGGTATATGCAATGCTAGTTAAAGTATATAATTTAGAAAGTATAATAGTAATAAGGAATAAGCTAAAGGGAATAGAGATATAATTAGTCTAAAAGATAGCCTAAAGATTAACTACGCTAAAGGGAAATTCCCTTTATTATATAACCTAGGAAACGAAAGAAGGGTAGATATAGTTAGCTTTAAAGAAGAAGATATAATTAGTTTAAGAGATAGCCCGAAGATTAACCGCGCTAAAGGGAAATTCCCTTCGTTATATAACTTAGAGCTTAATAAACAATTAGAAGAAAAGAGCTATCTTCCTCTTAATATAAGTTACTTAAAAAAGTCTTAATAAATTGCATAATACTTAACAACGCTAGACTTAAAGAAAGTTGCTTTAAAGAAACTTAAAGGGTTTTCTAGATAAGAATATAGGGCGTTTATTAAAAAGGCATTAAACTATTATATTCGAAATAAAGCGCTTTAAAAGACTATAACTAAGAGTTATTTAATTCGAATAGTTATTAATAATCCCGCCTAAAGGTTAATAATAATAGAATCCCTTTATAATAAAACTAGGCATAAAGAAAAGGAAACGATTTACTATTAAGTTGCGAATCGCTATTACTAAGCTAGGTATTAAGAAGAAATAGCTAAGTATATTACTAGCTATAAAGACTATTAAAGAAGAGATAAAACTAGAGCTAAAGAGTCCTTATACTTAGTAAAGGCTATGCCGCTTTTTAGAACTCTTGCTATTAACTATATCTAACTTCTTACTATTAAGTTTAGTTATAATACTTTTATAGTTATTAAAGATAACTTCTTTAGATAAGTTAAAGCTAAGGAAATAAAGAACTTTATATTAAAGGCTATAGTAGACTTTATCTAGAATAAAGTTATATACTAATATAAAATCTTTAGAAAACTTAAGGTAAATAAGGGATTTAAATTTAAAAAAGCAGTTATTATATAACTAGCTTTCTTAGGCATTAATAAAGTTATAATATCTATATATAATTTAAAAGAAAACGGGATAATAAAGAAAAGTTATAAATCTCTTATCCTAGCCCTTATTGCTATAATAAAAGAAGGGTATAAGAATTAGCTAAAGTTACTCTTAACCCTCTTATTCGCGGACCGCATTACTATTTACTAACCTACTAGGTATACTCCGTTTTATATAGTTTATAGAAAAGAGGCTATTCTTCTAATTAAGATAAGTTTCCTTATATAAAGAATATTTAATTAAGATAAAATTAAGGATTATACTTAACTTCTAGTTTTAAGGATAAGATAATTTAAAATATAAAAAGAAGATATAAAGGAAGTAATGCTTAGAAAAGATAAAAGATAAGTAGAAAAAGCAAAGAATTTTAATCGCACTTACCAAATCCATTTTATGCTACTTATTACTAATAATATTATGCTTATATATAATATTAAGAAAATTAATTAAGATAAAAGTATAGATACTAAGTTAAAATACTAATAGCTTAGCTTATATAAAATATTTAAAGCTAATTAAGCTAAGGCTAGCTATATCTTAAAGGAATATAGTAAAGATAAAGCTATTCTTAGTAAAACTTATGCTAAGAATAAACTTAAAAAGTTTATAAAAAGAGATTAATACTAAGACGACGCAGGGTTATAAGCATTAAGAGCAGGCAAAGCGAGCAGGAG
>JAPZPB010000947.1:0-10974 GCA_037952635.1 Bryoglossum gracile | reverse complement strand
AATGCTCTCTGGTAAGCACGTATATTCGTGATGATACTTGTATTGTTGTATGTATATATATATGTATGTAGAACTACAAATCTATAGTCCTGGATCATATTGAGCTAGCTTAGCGCATAGCGTATAGCATAGCGTATAGCCACTTTAGGAGACCACTCTAGGTCAACCAATGAGGTAGACCCTTCAAGTGTAACATTAATAATATTAAGATATTTTATAGTATTAAATTTAGCTAATAGTAATATATATAGCTTAACATTTCCTTTTTAACTATATTTATTAAGATATATTTAAGCTTACTTTATATTTAAACTTAGGAAAAGGATTAAAAGAATAAAGAGGAATATCTTTTTATTTTTAAGATAATTAATAAGAAAATAGGAATTATATTTCTTTGTTGTAATAGTTAGATTTTTTATATCTTTTATCAGTTTTTCCTTTTCTAATTCCTTAAATTTTAAATATAAAACTCTAAAAAATAAATAAAAGTCTTTTCTAGCTAAGTTTCGATTTATAATTTTACTAAGAATGCTCTTATAGCATGCCTTAGCTTCTAGTTTTCCTTCTTTACTTTCTTAACTATGCTTAATATACTAGTAAAGTGAATACTTTAAGCATAGAACTTTACTTTTAAATATATTATACGATTATTATTTATAAGCAATACTTATACTTTGCATATTTTAAGACTATTTAAGTCTAGATTTATAAATAAGGCATTTACTAATTTATTATCTATATAAAAAGTTTATCTTAATAGCTATAATAGGAGATTATCTGAATAAGATTTTATTAAACCCTTTTGGTAAAAAGAAATACGCTTTAAAAGAAATGCTATCTTTTAAGTTAAAGAATAAAAAGGCTAATTTAGTAAATTTAAATAAGTTATTTATAATTAAAGTTAATGAAAGTTTCTCTATTTTTATTTAAGGGGCGCTTAATTTCTAAGCTAACTAAAAGGGAGCAAGGTTTATTTTAGCACTTATATTAAGAGTAATAATTGTATTTAATTCTTAGCTTTAATAACTTAAGATAATAAGTACTTTTAATAACTTAATAACTATTATAGATTTACTTTATTACTTTAAGTTAATATTTACTAGCTTATACTTTACCCTTTCTATCCTTTTACTCTTTTTAGCTTTAATTAAAATAAGCTATAATTTCTTAACTTTATTAATTCTTTAAAGCGCTTTAACTAATGCTATTTTTAGGTTTTCTAGAACCTATTTAATCTTATATTCTTTAGCTTTCTTATTATTATTAAAGATTTTAGTAGCTATTTCGAAAATAAGATTAAAATCGCGGTTTATAGATTAATAAGCATATATAAAAGCTTTTATAGAATTTAGGTTCTTTAAAGCTTTTTAAATATATTTATACCTTTTAATAATAAAGGGAAAAGGCAATTTATATCTTTAAGCTTTAGTAAAGCGCTCCTTTGCTTTCCTTATCCCTTTATTATTTGCTATAATCTATAAAGATATAAATAAATTGAAGATAATAGTTAATCTCTTAACTTTTTTATTTATATTTATATTTATTAATCTTATAAAAGTCGTTTTATTAAAAATAGATTAGAAAGTAATTTTGCATAAAGACTTAGTTTATAAAAGCATTTTTTCTCCAATTCTTCTTTTCTTTGAAACATTTTAAATATTTAAGATTAGCTTATTTTTAGTTATTTAATTAGTTAAAGTAAAAGCTATATTAACTTCTTTAAAGCTTTTTAATTTTTAAGCTATATTATATTAGTTATCTTAAGTTATATTATTTATATTAAAGCTTATATTATAGCTAGCTACTTCTTTAGACTTAGCACTTAGTATTAGAATAAAAGAAAAAATAAGGTTTTCTTTTTTTAGAATTTCCCTCTTTTTAACGTTTAAAGTAGCATTTCTTTTCGCTTATACTTTAGCTATTGTTGCTTTGTTTACTTTTTTTTCTTTTTTTTCTCTTTTAATAATTCTTTTTTAATATTTAAAGTTAAAGTTATAATAAGTATTTACTATATTTCAAAGAATCTAATAAAAGATATTTTCTTATTAATTTATTAAGATTTATATAAAAGCTATTTTAAATTTCTTTTTTCTTTTATATTAGCTTAATATAATAGCGCGAGGAGGTTAGTAAACTAATATTATTCGTAGGCTATCTTATAAAGAGCAAATATAAAGAGGAAAGAGGTTCTTAGAGAACCCCTTCTTAAATAAGCTAGAGGTTAGTGCTTAAGCTATTGCTATTACTAGAGCAACGGAAACTAACCTTAGCCTTAAGCCTTTTATAATTATATATATCTAGCTTTAAGCCTTAAAGTATATAACCTTAGCTTTATACTTAGTCTTAGCCTAACCTCGCTATAATAACTAATTAAGTAACTAGGGTTAGCCTAGAGATTAACCGCGCTAAAGGGCAAGTTTAGATCTGCCCTTTATTATATAACTTAAGTAATAAGAGAATCGTTATATTACTCCCCTTTTTAGAATAAAGCATATTCTTATACTTTATAAAAGTTAAAGAACTTCTTTTGCTTAGCCTTTATTATAAGCTTATTATTATTAAACTAATCTAAGAGCTTATTATCGCCTTCCTAGGCTTTAATCTACTTATAAAGGTCCTATAGCGGGCTTACCTTATTTAGATAAGCGATATAAAAGTCTTTAATCTTTTATAAGTAAAACTTAAAGCTATAAGCTTTATAGTATTCTAGGTTGAAGTTAAAGCTAACTTAAGTAACTTAATATCGTAAGGCATTTAAATTTAACTTAATATTTAAAATATATTATATATTATATTCTTATTTATTTTTAACTTTAATATATTCTAAATCTTAAACTACTTGCTTAAGTAAGGGATTATTCTTATAATAATATAGCTTATCTAAAGAGAATAATAAGTATACTTGAATAAAGTTTAGTAAGTTTATTATTTAAAAGTAGCACTTTTTAGCTAATACTTTAAAGGGGCTATCTTATAAGTTATTAAGTTTTTTCTTTAAACGATTAGTAGCTTAGTTCTTTATTATTACTTAAACTATATATCTTATATCTTAGTTTATTTCTTATTAATACTTATTTATATCTTACTATTTCTTCTTTTAAGCTTATTATAATATCTCTTAAGCCCTTATTTATTCCTTATATATTTGCTTAACTAAAAGCTTAATATCTTTATAGTTTAGCTTCTTAGTAACTATAAGCGGCTTATTTATAAGTAAAGTGTCTTAGTCGAAGAAGGAATAAGGGTAATAGCTATACTTAAGCTTAAAAGGGAATATACCTAGTAACTTATAGAATGAGCTAAGCTAGGTATAGTCTATTATTAGCAAGAGTTTTAACTAATTATCTTAAGAATAGTTAACAAATAGCTAGAGGCGTTAATTAAAGTACTAGTTTATAATCTTTATCTAGCTATTAGTTTAAGTATAGTAAGTAGTAAAGAGCTTAATCTTAGTTCTAAGGATATAATTAAACTTCTTTTAGAAGCTAGAGATAAACTAAGGGCCACGGTCTAATATAATCGTCTTCAAAGGCTTATTAAACTAATAATTGTAAAAGATAAAAAGCATAGCTATCTTTTATATATTGGTTATCTTAAAATATAAGATAAAGATAGCTTCCTTATTAATATAGTCTATAATTACTAAGATATTATTAAAGCTATATTTATTCTTAGGCTACTTTTTGAAGTTTATAGTTAAGTGCTATTATAAGCGATTAAGAATTAGTAATAAGTAAAGGAAACCTAGGGTCTTATTTTAGTAGTAATTAGTTTTTAAGTAAGCGTTATAGTTATTAATAAAGTTAGCGATATTTTATATTATCTATAGCTAAAAGTATTAAGGGCATAGTAAACTATAAGTCTTAACTCTTTCAAAGTAAGCAAAGAATACTTAGTTATAAGCTTTATAAATTAGCTAAGCCTAGATCCCTTTCGCGTTTAGTATTATAAGATATCCTTTAAATAGTAGCAAGCTATCGTTTTATAGCGTAAAGGGGCCCTTAGCGTCTTTCTAAGCCTCTTTACGCAAAGGGTTTAGCTTTAGAATAGTTTAGTTTAAGTATAAAAGCTTTGCTATTACCCTAAGTTTACTATTAGCGATTCTGATTAATATAAAGATAGCAATATTAAAGAGCTAGTTAATCGCTTAAAGAAGGCGGGGGTTTAGCTAATTATACTATAAGAGAACGCTATTATATTATTCTTTTTTAGTCTTAATCTATAAGCTTATATCTTCCTCTTTATAAGATAAGGCATTCGTAGCGCTATTTTACTTCTTAGGCTAGTATATAATTATAAAATAGAAATTAGCTAAGATCTTTACTTAGTAAGCTTATTAGCTTATAAGTTGCTTAGTTATTATAAAATACAAGCCTTATAATCTAAAAAGATCTAGAATCGCTATTCCCCTTAGTAGCTTACTAGCTTAGCCCTTTAATAAGTTAGCAAGTATATAATAGCAAGCATCTTTTTATTATAAATATTATAGTTAAGTTTAGCTAGCTATATAGTTTTAAAGAAAAATACTACTAAGTACTAGCTATCTTTATAGTTTTAAAAGAAGATGCTAGAAATTATACTATTTAAGGTATTAATCTTAATATAAGTCTCCTATTCTAGCTAGTAATATCGCAAGATATTAAGGAAAACATTGCATCCTTAAGCTTTTTAAAGGCCCTTAGCTATTCTATTATTATCTTAAATAGCATTATAGCTTTAATTAATTCTTAAAGCAGCTTAGTAATCTTGCTAAAGTCCTTTATAAACTAGTAATAAAAGTTATAAAAGCTTAAGAACAACTAGACGCCTTATATAGTCTTAAGAGGCTACTAGTTATAAACAAGCGCTAAGCTTTAAGGGTTAATCTTAATGCCTTTAGTAGTAATAATAAAGCCTAAGAACTTAATTCTCTTAACGCTAAACTTATACTTCTAGATATTTACTTATAAGCCTATAGTTTTTAAGCATTAAAGCACTTTCTAAATATGCTCTTTATACTTAAAAGGGTTATTTAAGTAGATAATAATATTATCTAAGTATACTATATAAAAGATATTAAAATAATTAAAGAGAATATTATTTATATACTTTTAGAAAGTAGTAAGGGCGTTTATAAAGCTAAATAGTTTTATTTTATATTTAAATATACTATACTTAATATAGAATATAGCCAAGTCTTTTAAAGCAAGGTTTATATAGATATAGTAAAAGGCTTATTAGATATTAATCTCAGTAAAAGCCTAAGCCCTTCTTAGGTAGGCTAAGATCTTATTAATAAGGGGTAAAGGGTATTTATTCTTTCGGGTTAGCGCGTTAACTTTTTAGTAGTTAATATAAAACTATAAACCCTTATTTAGCTTCTTAATAAAGAGTATTAAGCTTGCTTATAAAGCTTATCTTAAGGTAATAAATCCCTTATTTAGATTCTCTTTAAAATACTTCTTTATAATCTAAAGCTCTTTTAAGCTTTAATTAAAGAGAAGGCTAACCCCAAAATCAATGTCGCGTTATAAAGTAATTTTATAATTAATGCTAGGTTAGTTCTTAAGGAGTATATTAGACTCTTATTTTAAGAAAGCCTTAATATTTAGTTAGAAAACCTTTAGTAAAACCTTATATAAATACTCTTTATATAACTTTTCTTCGACTTTAGCCTATTACTTTTCTTAAGCCTCTTATTCCTTCTAGTTAATTGCTTTAAAGACTTTAGCTAAAGTTATATTAAATACCTTATACTTAGGCTATTAAAGAAGAAAGTAAAAGCTAATATAATTAATAAAAGTAATCTTAAGTATACTTTTTTTGCTTAGCTTTTAAAAAAGCTTAAGTAGCTATAAAGGCTTCTTTAAAAGCTTATTATAAGATAATAAGTTATATAAGGCTTATTTTATAGGCTTTAAGGACTTCTTTATAGCTATAGTTTAAGATCTTTATAGCATTACCTTTTCTTAGAAAGAGTTCTTTACGCACTAGTTATATTAAGTCTATTCCTTCTTTATAGCCTATTACTATTTTGCCTTATACTTAGCTTAGTACTAGAGCTTAAAGGGCAATGGGCGTAGCAAGAAGCGGGGATATAGGGTTATAGGGTTAACTAGAGCCTTTTATAGCTAAGGCTTTAGTTATAGCTATAAATAAGGCTTTACTAAGGGTTCAAGTTATATAACTTAAATTAGAATTACTAACTAAGCTTTTTTAAGATAATAGTTCTCCTTTGCTATAGCTTAGTTATAAGCAAGGACTTTATATTAATATTAAAAGTTAATCTTTATAGTATTTAAATCCTTTCTTTTAGCTAAGATAATATTTTTATAAAAGAGTATAATATTTTTAAAGTATAGCTACTTTATTCTTTATCTTTTGATATTAAGCTAGATATTATAGTATAGCATTTAAAGTTATCTAAGTATAATATTATATTATCTAAGGTTTAAAATAATAAAAAGCAAGTTAAGCTAAGTCTTATTATTAATTTGCAAAAATAAAGAAAGATATTAAGTTGCTTAAGAGTTAATAGCGCTATTATAACTCTTAATAGCTACTAGTAAAGAGAAAGGGTAGTATTTAAATCTTATTATATTTATAAAATTATATATAAGGGTAATATTAATAAATACAAATTTATATACTTTAAAGTCTAGTAAAGGTTTAATTAAAATGCCTTTACTATTAAGAAATAAGATATAGTTAATAGTAAACACTTTTTTACTTACTAAATATTATAAGTTAATCTCTAAAGAATTAATAATTTATTCTAAAAAAGAGTTTTGTTTTAAAGTTACTAGTTTTTTAATACCTTAAAGTCCTTTAACTTATTCTCTTTACTTAAGTCCTTTATTATAAACTTTATCTTTTTAACTTTAGTAATATTTATTATACGCTTAAATTCTATTTAAGCCTTAGCTATATATCTTTTCTTTTTACAGTTATAGCACTTTATTAAGACTTCCTTTATTTTAATAAGTATAAGAAAGGTAAATGGGATATAAATAGTAATAAGTTTAATTATCGGGGTTCGAAAAGAGGAGATAGTATAAGCAAAGCCGAAGTTCTTAGTAAGGGCTAGTTAGTATACTAGCTTAAGCGCTATAAAGTAGATTAAGTTCTTATAAGCGATATAATAAAGTTTAATATTAAGGAATTATAAGTGCAAAGCAAAGTTATAAACTTTTATACTTAGGATATACTTATTAAGGGCAATAGTTTAAAGAGTTAAAGTAAGTTTATTATAAAGATGCGAAGTTAAGTGTATATTTACTAAAAGTTCTATATTATTAATATACTTTATAAAAGTAGCAGAAAAGTAGTTAAAAGTCTTGTTAAGCTTTATATATAAGTTAATAAAGCTATATTCTATATCGCGTTACTAATATAAGTTAAAATAGATTATTTTAAAGTAATTTATTATTTCTTTAATAAAAGTTTATTAAATTATACTAGTATCTTTATATTAAGTAAGTTAATAATCGTTAATAGCGCCTTTAATATAAGTAAAGATAAAGAGTATATAAGCTTCCTTATTACGAAAATAATCCTTATCTACTTTAAGTTTATTAATAGTAGCAAGAGACTAGGCTCTTTAAGTCGAATTATCCTTACTATTTTTAAAGATAGGGATTTCAAGATCTTAGGTCTTAAATCAAGTAGCATAAAGCTTTAGAGGAGTTATTATAATAGGGGCAGGGTTTGTAGCGTTTATTAGAGTAAAGGGAGTAAAGGCGGCATTTATAGTAATTTGCATTTAAAGAAGTTTAACTTACTTGCTAAGGTTAATAAGGACGCTATTAATCTTAGCAAAGTTTTCCTTGTTATAGTCTTAAGTAGCATATTATTATTCTTCGAAGATTTGCAAAGCTTTGATATTATCCTTTTTACTAGTGCTAGTAAAAGACTTAGCACTTCTTGCTATGCTACTTGCTTCTAAGATATAAGGGTATTATATAAAGGTTTTAAAGCATTGCTTGCTAAAGGAAAAAGAACTAGTCTATTTCGACGATATAGCTTAAGTAAAGGTAAGTAACTTTTAAGTTTTAGTAAAAGGCAGTTTATAAAGGAAAAGAAAAGTGTATATAATAAATATAGTATATTATATATAAAGGAAGCGTATAGCTATTGCAATGCTATTATTCTAAGGAAAGATAAGCAAGTATTAGCACTATATAATTATAAGAGAAAGGGTATAAAGCTATAATAAGTTATTGAGAGTTAAAGACTATTTAAAGTAAATAACTTTAAACTTAGCAATATTATAGTATTAATAAGAGCATATACTCTTTAAAAAGCTAAAGTATATATTAGATATTATAACTTTTATAAGTAAGGGAAGGTATTTGCTAATATAATAGCATAAAGAAGTTAGTCAACTAATCTTATTTATAAGCTATCTTATAAAGAGCAAATATAAGAAAAAAAGAGGTTCTTAAGGAATCCCTTCTTAAATAGGCTAAAGGTTAGCGCTTAGGCTATTGCTATTGCTAACGCAATAGAAATTAACCTTAGCCTTAAGCCTCTTATAATTATATATATCTAGCCCTTAGGCCTTAAAGTATATAGCCTTAGCCTCGCGCTTAGTCCTAGCCTTACCTTGCTATAATAACTAATTAAGTAACTAAGGTTAGCCCGAAGATTAACCGCGCCGGAGGGAAAGTTTAGATTTGCCCTTTATTATATAACTTAAGTAATAAGAGAATCGTTATACTTAATCCTATCTTATATATATACTTATAAATAATAATAATTTATGAATATAAGCATTTATTCTTAAATTTATAAAGGCGAAACTCGAAATCTAGGAATTTTAGTCTTAGATCCTTATTATAAGTAAAATAATAAGTATCTTTATAGCTTATCTAGTAATTATTTTATTTATTATCTCTTTATTAAGAAGTATAGTTTCAATTTTAAGGTTACTTTAAGTATATAATATTTACTTTAATACTTATATCTTTAAAGTATTCTTTAAAACTAAAAGAGAGATATTTTACTATATAGGAATATCTTATATAACTAACTATTATAGCTTAAGGCAAAGGGTAAAAAGTAGAATAATATAGCTTGTTTATTTCTTAAGCATTATTTCTATCATTTTGCCTTAATTCTTTTATAGATTTTATAAAGCTTTATAGCTAAGTCTAGAAGATTTAAAGCATTTTATTGCTTTTCTTTTTACTTGCTAAAGTTATCTTTTAAAGTTTCTTTATAAAATTGTTAAGATTTATAATAAAGGCAGAAAATGCTTGTATTTAGTTAAAACTTATTTATTAAATTGAAATTAGAAATAGGTTTATTTATTGCTAAAAGGAAGCTTATAAGGGTTTAAAAGGGTTTAAAGTAAACTTAATCCTTATTATATATTTTATACTTTTAATAACAACTTATTATTTTCTTTAATTAAGTTTTACATTCATAGGATCTTTATATAGTTAAAACTAGTAAGTAGCATTCTTTCTTCTTTTTATATACTTTTAGATATCTTTTAATCTTTAAGAAAACTTATTAAATAAAACTAGATTATTAAATTCAAGGTAAATGCTTTGAATTATCTTATGATTTAATCCCTAGAAGAAGATTATTAATTAAAGGGTTTTAATAATCTTCTATTCGTTTAAAAGGGTATTAATCGGCGGGGATAGATATTTAAGAAAGTTTTTATACTTATTACTCTAGTAAAGGTTTATTATTTCGATTTCTTTTAAGTAAGCAAGAGTTCTTTTAATTGTTTTCTAATCTCTTTTTTAATATTTTTTCTTAAGAGTATTATGAAGAATATTCTCTTAATATTTATTTTAAAAAGGGATTGCAAACTTTAATATATCCTTAATAAAATCCGCATATATTATGCTTATATCATAATATATATATATTCTCTTAACTTCCCTAATAATATTATTATTAAGATAAAAGTAGTCTTAATTCTTCAAGAATTTAATAATAATATTATTTTTAAAAGTCGGGGTCCTTAAGGTTCTTCGGAAAGATAAAGGTTATCTTTATATAATAGGAGTAGTTATAAGGTTTAGCATAGTAAGAGCAAAAGAGGAAGCTATTTTAAGTTAAAGTTATAATTTAGTATAGAAAGAGAAGAAATTAAAGATTTAAAAGGTATAAATTATTTTAAAGGCGCTAATCCTTGCTTACTAGCTAAGGAAGTTAATAGAGTAAGTGTATTCTATTCTTATTAAAACCAGTATTAATAAAGTAAATATAGTTATAAATAGAATAAAAGTTATTAGTAAAAGGTTAATTTATAAAGATATTTTAAATCGGGAATTTTATTTCAAGTATTCTTTTATAAGTTAATTATCTTAAGAAAAGAGGTAAGGTTCTCTTTCCTCTTTTTATCCCTTTACTTTGCACTTCTACTCTTTATAAGGGGTAAGCTAAGATTCTAGTTTCTCTATTTTATAAATAGTATCTTATTTTGCAATAATTCTTTTATATTATATAATTTAATTATTCTCTAGGTTTATAGCTTTGCTAGTACTTAGCATAAGCATAAGAGCATAACCTTCAAGAGGAATCTTCTCTAAGACTTAATTACTATTAAAACGGGGAAAATAATAAAGAAATAAAATAATATTAATATTTTAGTAATTAATTTCTATAAATCCTCTTTCATATAATAGCATCTTTTTAGTTATAAAGATATAGCTAATAGCTTTTTAGCCCTTATTACTTATAAGGTTTAAGCTATATATCTTTAATATATATTTGCTCCTCTCCTTTCTTCCTTAGCTTTAAATCCTCGAATAGACCTTGGCCTTAGACTTCTCTTGCTCGCTTTGCCTACTCTTAATGCTTATAACCCTATGTTATCTTATTATTTAAAGCTTACCGTTATGCCTAGGAAGGCAATATAATCTTTAACAAGCAAGATGCTTACTATAAACGAGCAAGACGCTTATAATATACAATATACGATTGCTTTTATAGAATTAAGAAGCACGGGTTCTTTAGCCCTAGGTTTGCTAGCCT
>JAPZPB010000946.1:0-10987 GCA_037952635.1 Bryoglossum gracile | reverse complement strand
GCGCTAGATCTTAGAACGCTTACTCCCTTTAACTTAAGCCTAAGCGGCTCGACTACTAACTTATACTCCTTCTTTTAAATAAGACCTTAGAAATAGCTACTATAGCATATACTAAAACCTTGCGAGTTAGCCCCTTAAGCATACTTATACTCTAAGGAAGAAAGAGCCTCTCTTACCCCTTACTAGATAAGGCTTGATTATGCTAATTAATATCTATAAGATTAGCGCTATTGCGTTTTACTTAAACATTTACTAAGATAAGAATAAGCTTTTCTTAGTTAGTCTTTATAATATTAATAAAGAACTCGCGAGCCGCGGAGAAGACGCTCTAAAAGATACTCTAGTAGATTAAGATAAAGTAAACGCAAAGCTCCCGAAAGCTTACTCTAGCTATAAAGATATATTTTTAAAGGCAGCGTTAAATAAGATACCCCCGCATTGCTTTTATAACTATAAGATCTAGCTAGAGACCGATGCGAAGCTCTTCTATAGACTTCTTTACTCGCAAAGCATAACTAAGCTATTAGCTATTAAGAAATACTTCCTAGAGAACCTTAATAAAGGGTTTATCGAGGCTAGCTAGGCTCCCTAGAGCTTGCTAGTGTCACGGGGTGTCACCTGTGACACCTTGTGACAACACTAGTGCCTAGCGTTAGTGGTAGTTAGTATACCTTAAGTTACCAACCACTACCCTTCCTTCTCTTTAAGATTTAGTAAACTACTTTATTAATAACTTGCTCCCTAATCTTTTAGTAACCCCTTTATAGTCTAAATCTTCAATTTTAGATTAGCCCGGCAAGTTTTCAACGAATAGACGGACTAAGCATAAATTATTAAGATTACTAACTAATAGTATAATAGACTAGATAAGATCTTAGTTAAAACCCGGGACGTTCCCTAGAACTACTTAATAATAATATCGAAGGAATAAATAAAAGATAATGCATCTACGATACTATAAAGACGCTTAGTATTAACCTTGCAAAGAGTGAAAACGATAGGACTTAAACTAGACTAAAGCAAAGAAGCAGAAATCAAGAGCCTCTAAGCAAGGAAGGAAGGAGCAAAGGGTCTCGATAAAAGCATATTAACGAGTAGCATTGCAGCTATGCTTAACACCTTACAAGTTACTATGCTACCTAAAGGAGAAGAAAGCGGAGAAGGAGACTAAGAAGTAGCAAATTATATAGAAAGAAGTCTGGGATTTAACTATGCTTAATTAGAGCAAGAGGAATAATAATTATTTATAAAATCTCCCTAAAACTTAAGATAGTCGGGATATAGCTTACATATATCTAATAAGTTACTACGCATTATATAAAGATAAGAGGAGGAACTACGGATTATAAGGGAACAAAATGCAACTTTAAACCAATGCCTAGAAGCAATTAAGAGGGCATAACTTAATATACTAGTATTAAAACCGATAGCAACGATACTAATAATAATAAGTGCGAACCTAGGGATAATAAGATAGCTACTATAAAGTATTAGAGGAGCACTATTATTTATAAGGAATTTGGGCCTATAAAACAGTTACTTTAATAATAGTAATGCAATAACCCCTTTTAATTCCTAGGACCGCCCCGAGGTTAAGGCGCTATCTATATTTACGCTATTAAAGGATAACGCAAGAATATAAATTATAGAAATAGAAGACTACTTTATAGCAAAGGGTATAATAGATAGATATCTATAGGCTATATACGCTAGGAACTATATAGCACTAGCAATTAAGAAGAGAATAATAATATTAAGGCTTTACTATAACTAGATAAAGTCCACTAAGTTTAACGAATAAGTACTATTTAAAGAGTAGATATTCTCGGAGTATAGACTTAGAATAAGCTTACTAAAAGCGGACCTTAGGATAATAATATATAAGATATTAAAAGGGCAGTTAGTATAAGACTTTATAAATTACTTTGAACTATATTTATAAGATATATTATAAGGGTTTAAAGATAGAGCAGTTTAGTTAAACTACTAGATAAAACTAATAAAACTAATCCTAGAACGAATTTTTAATGCTATAAGTAGGGTATTACTATAGACTTATATAAGTCTTAAGGATGCTGCGCAAGTAGCGGAAGAATTCAACAAGGCGATAACCAGACTATTCTCGACTCGAATACCCTATGCAGAATCTATAATAAAGAGAATAAACCGCTAGTTAAATAGTTATTTAAACGGGTACTAGAGGGTAGTCCGTTTTTAAATATAAGGGGGCCTAGGGATTAACTTAAACGAAACGCTAGTAGCTCCGCAGAGACTATTAAGGGAATTAATAGAGAATAAGAGGAAATTATTCTACCTAGAGATATTTGCTAAGTAATAAAAGAAATTATAGCAATCGAAGGCATGCTTTAAATGCTAGTAAATAAGTTATTTCGCAGACTAGTATAGCTAAGCAAAGAAGGAGGGAAACGATAACCCTCCCTATCGCTAGAAATAATGGGCAAGCTAAGGAACGTTTTTAAAGTATTAATACTAAGAGAAATAGATATAAAATATTCGTTATAAGGATAGGATATTATATAATCGATAAAATAAGAATATTAATTAATAGTAATAGTATTAATATTAACGGATATGCTAGCAAGCATTTCGTTTAATAAAATATTAAAACTAGAAAAGCTAAGGAGAATAGGACTATTTAATATAGGCCCGGGGGGTCCTAGGGAGGGAAATAGGTCACCGATAAGAATATCGTTATAAGAGTTAATAGAAAACGCAGTTAATATAATCGATATAAGCTTAATATTCTATATAATTTAAGTGGTAAGAAAGAAGCAGGATAGTATAGCGTTATAAATAATAGCAATAGTAGATTATAGGGCGATTATAAATTTTATTAATACTAAGTTCTTAGACTCTATATAAAACAAGGCGAGAGACGGTTACGCCCTATTAGTTAAGGATGCTTAAGGAAAGCTATTAGTATAGGCGTCTATAATAGCAATGTTTAATATAGATATAATATATTTATAGATAAGGAAAGGGTTAATAATAGTTTTTCGTAGCATAGAACTAATAATAGCAGATATAATATTAGGGAGGCCGTGGTTAAGAGAATATAATCCAAGGATAGACTAGAAAATAAGAGAGCTAAGCATAATAGTTATAGACGAGGAGGTTATATATAATAAGCTAGTAGCGTTGCAATTAATAGAACGGAGAAGTAGTAATGCTAAATAATACGAAGATCTAGAGGAATCTATATATTTCCAAATTCTGGACTCCTTAGGAACTACCGCGGAAGATATAATGCAATATAAAGCAGAGATAAAGCTACTAGAGAAGTATAGAAAATTCGCTTTAGTCTTTAATAAGGATTTAAGGGAGAAACTACTACTATACCGACTTAGTTTAAATTATAAGATTATACTTCGTTTAGGAAGCAAACCGCTATTTAGGCCAATTTTCAACTTATTAAAGGAGGAACTTGGGGTACTTAGAGAATATCTTAATAAGATATTAAATTTAGGGCTAATTAGGCAGTCTAAATTATCCGCGGCGGCTTTAATGTTTTTCGTGCTAAAGAAAGGGAAATTACTATAGCTATATGCTAATTATCGAGGACTAAATAGTATAATAATTCCTAATAAGTACCTTATCCCACTAATTTCAGAAATCCTAAATAGACTAAGGAATGCATGGATATTTATAAAGCTAGACTTATAGAACGCTTATTACTTAATTTGGATTATAAAGGGATATAAGTAGATAATGGCATTTAGGATACGATTTGGGCTTTTCGAGTACCTAGTCTTACCATTTAGGCTAAGTAATGCCCTAGCCACGTTTTAAGCATATATTAACTAGTATCTAAAAGAATATATAAATATGTTTATAATCGTCTACTTAGACGATATCCTAATATACTTAAAGTCTAAGGAGGAGCACGAAGACTATATATTAAAAGTGCTAGCTTAACTAGATAAATAGGGGTTATATATAAAACTAGAAAAGTGCAAATTCGATATATAAAGAGTAAAATTCCTAGGTTTTATAGTATTAACGAAAGGTATTAAGATAGATAAAGTTTAGGTACTAACAATTATAGACTAGCTAGTCCTAGGAAGTATAAGGGATATATTATGTTTCTTAGGCTTCTATAACTTTTATTAGCGTTTTATCTATAAATATAGCTAAGTCGCATTACCGATAATAAAACTACTAAAAGGGAAGTAGAAGTTTATCTAGAATAAGGAGGCGAAGGAAGCATTTCGAAAACTAAAGATATACTTTATAGAAGCACCTTTACTAGTGCATTTTATCCCTTTACTAAAAGTGTAGATAAAGTGCAACGCGTTGATAGAGGCACTAGCAGGAATTATATTATAAAAGCAGTAAGATAGTTACCTTTATCTAATTGCATTTTATTCTCGGAAATTTATTCTAGTGGAAGTTAATTATAGCACTTTTAACTAAGAACTGCTAGCGATTATAGAATCGGTATATTACTAGAAGCATTACTTAAAAGGTGCATAATATATAATTACGATTATTTTAGACTATAATAATCTAAAATACTTTATAATAATAAGGGTATTAACTTATTAGTAAGCCTAGTAAGCTATTATACTATTAACGATCGATTTCGAAATAATCTATAGGCTTAGAAGTAAGAATCTAGCAGATATACTATCGCGACGACTAGACTATACCCGGGGACTAGCCAAGGCCTAAGAACCACTTCTTAAATTAAGCTAGGATATAGACTTACTTATAACCTTAGAAGGAAAGGAAGATATATTGCACTTAATAATAGAAATAGTAGAATAAAAAGTAAGAAAAGGAAAACTCTACGTAATAGAAGAATTAAAGGATATTTTAAGGGATATAACCTTAGAAATAAGAAAGGATAGCAAGGGCGACTTAATAGGAAATATATAAAGAGCTTAGCAAAAGTTAAGGGACTTTAAAGGGGAAGAGTTTATATAGAGGGAGGGTTTATAGTTCTTTAAAGGGGTGCAACTATGGGTACTACTAGATAAAGAACTAAGGGAGAAGATTATAAAAGAATTTTATAATAGCTTAACTATAAGCTACTTTAGTAAAGATAGAATAATCTTATCGATAAAGAGACTTTTATATTAGAAAGGAATAGACGCGGATATAGAAAGGCATATAACGACTTATTTAGTATGCTAAAGGAATAAACTATAAAGGTCTTAGACTTATAGCAAGCTAGCACTTATCCTAGCCCTTAAACGACCCTAGGGTTCTATTACGCTAGACTTAATTATAAACTTACCTTAGGCAAAGAGCTACTTAGACTTTACTAATAAGGAGGGGTATATACTAATATATAACGCGAAGCTTATTATCGTAGATAAATTAACGAAAGAGGTAGTCTTTGCGCTTATAAAGAAGGATATAACATCGAAATAGTTTATATATATATTCTTAAAACACGTTTTTAGTAAATATAAGATACTAGATAATATAATAATAGATAGAGCTTCGTTATTTATATCGGATTTCTAGGCAATATTTATAAGCTTAGTAAGTATAGCTAAGAAAGTCTTAATATCTTTTTATCTATAAATAGACGATATAATAGAGAGGATAAACTTAATGCTAGAATGCTACTTAAAGATATTTATAGATTTTAAATAAGATAATTAGGCAAACCTCTTAATACTAGCAAAGTTCTACTAGAATAATAGCTTATTAGTAGGCATAGGCATTTTATTATTTAAAGTAAACGGGAGAACGATAAAACTATATTAGATGCGAAACCTTTTAAGCTATAAGTTAGAATTAGCTTTCGAACTAGTAGAAAGGCTAAGAATAACTTATAAAATGCTATAAGAATCGATTATGCACGCGTAAGATATTTAAGCTAAGTACTACGACGCTAAGCATAAAAGAGTGGAATTCGTTATGGGATAAAGGGTATTACTAAATATAAAAAACCTTGCATTTAATTAAAAATGCAAAAAGCTTGGCCCAAAATTCGCAAGACTTTTTAGGGTTAAAGAGAAGATTAGTCTTTAGGCATACCATTTAAAATTACTATAGATATAGGGTTATTATAACGTATTCTATATAAACTTACTATTTAAGTTCTAGGGACAATCCGGGGGGGCGGACGGAAAGGAATATAAGCTAGTGCTAGACTTTATTATAGATAATATAGGAAACGAATTTAAAGAATAGGAAGTAGAGAAAATTATAGATTTAAAGAGAAGATATTAATAAAGGAAATTATATTACTTAGTTAAGTAGAAAGGGTAAGGAGCAGAATATAATAGCTAGCATAAGGCTAAAGACTTTGAAAACGCTATAATTATAATCGCGGAGTTCTATAAGGAATATCTATTTAAACTATAGGCAGAGTTAGACGACTAAAGAGTAATAGTATTTATATATTAATACTATTAATGCTAAGATTATATCCTATAGATAGGGGACGCGTTAATTAAAATATAACTTGAATAGGGGTATTCCCGCGTTAAAAGACGTTTAAAGAAAAATTAAGAAAAGTACTTAAGGCTAAATGCTATTAGATAGTGTTTACCTTAGTTAGTACTATATAATAATAAAAACTTATAGGGAAGAGTCTAAAGATTAAGCAAATAAACGGTTGCTAAGTAATAGGATAAAGGTAATATAAGAAGAGGCTACTATAATAAGACTATCGCATCTATATATAGTTTTACTATTACGAAATTAACTATAAACCTGAAAACATCGCAATTAAAAGCAACCCTAATATAAGATAAACAAGGACAAAGATAAAGAAAGATAAGGATATAATAAGGCTTAAGTTTAACTAAGTTAAGGAATTTACCCGGGAGATAGCAGGGAAGTTTTAGATCGCAGGAACTTAAGACAAAGAAGCAGAAAGTAGAATTATAATATAAGACGCGAAATTAAAGGGTATAAAGGCAATAGAAGAGGAAGGAGGATTAGCTATACTTAATTTCCGAGTTAAGAGACTAAGCTATCGTCGATTAATAGTAAAACTCTATAATAAGGGAGCATTATAGTATAATAAGAAGAAGTTAAACAAATATAACGCTAAAGATTAATTATAAGCAATTAAATAACTTTAGGAATACTATATAGAGAGGTTTAATAGAAAGTATTATAAAGTAAAGGGATATATTAAGAGCATTAAGGAAAAGGAGGCTATTAATATAGATAAGAAGGGAGCGAAGAGGGGATAAGTTATAGGAGGCACCGCGGAGGATTTAAATAAGCTATAAACACCCCTAGAAACAGTAAATAACGCGCTATATACTCTAAGTTCTACGAGAAAAAGTATAAATAAACGCATAAGTAGGGAAACGATTAAGTTAGTTATATCGACGCTATAAAAGCAGATATAAATTCGGATAGCTATACTAAGAAGCAAGGAGAAGGGCAAACTTATATTATATAAAAAGGTATTAATATATTTAATTTCAAGAAAAGGCAAGACGCTAACGTTCTAAGAGCTATTTAAGAAAGCAAAGAAGATATTGAAACTATTATAAATAATAAAGAAATTATAGATAGAAGAAAAGAGATGCAAGAAGACTAAGGTTTTATAAATAAACTTAGATAAAGACATAGAGAGGAGATATATATTAAATATTAGTCCGACTTTAGGGACTAACTAGGGAAAGGAATAGGAAGATATCGAAGGATTTATATAATTAAAACAAGAACTAGAGAATTAATTAGATGCGTTAAGGGACGAAAGCGAGGGGAAGAATAACGTATTAATAA
This sequence comes from Bryoglossum gracile, assembly GCA_037952635.1. Taxonomy (NCBI): domain Eukaryota; kingdom Fungi; phylum Ascomycota; class Leotiomycetes; order Helotiales; family Bryoglossaceae; genus Bryoglossum; species Bryoglossum gracile. The sequence continues at coordinate 3,262 of JAPZPB010000946.1, read as the reverse complement.
GGGATATTATAATAGGAGAAGAACTAGTTATTAAGGAAGATCTAGCAATAATAGTAAGAAAACGAGCATAAGCAACTATAAGCCAATATAATAGAGCTTAGGGAAGATATATAGTTAAAAACTATAACGAATTAATATAAGCGGATATTAAGGGATTAAATAATAGGGTAAATAAGCTACTAGATCTTGCAAATAAATAAGCAGATATAAATAATAATATATTCTTATTAGCAATTTTCGATAATAAATAGAACTCGGCCGCAACTATAGGTACTATGCTAAAGAAGTAGCTAAGAATAGCGCTAGATTCGTTTATAGTTTGTAGGGTTTTTATAAGAAACGCGTATAATAAAACTTAAAGAAAGAAGATAATAATAATAGAAAAGTCCCCGGAAGAACTAGGGTATACCGCGCTTAAACATAGACGAAAAGGCTATCTAGTTTACCTTAAGATAGTACTATTAATGCTAAAAACGAAGATAGAGTTCGTATACTATAAATAAATATAAGTTTTAAAGGATAATATAAAGTTGTTAAAAGGAAAGCTATATAAAGATTACTTACTTATAGCATTATTAAACTATAACGAAAAGGATACGACGAGATATAGAAGAATTAACCTAGAAAGGTTAGTATAGCTAGCAAGATTAAGAATATACGCATAGTATTCGCTACAAAAACTAAGATTATATATAGAAGAGGTTATATAATATACGTTAATAGAAGAAAAGGAGTTTATACTATTGCAACTATTAAGAGCTACGAAGCAAATATTTGGATTAGCACTAGGATTAGATATAAGGGTAGCAGGGGGTTTAGCAATAGTACTAATAATAGATATACTAAATAGAATAGGAAAGGATAGTAAGGCAATATTATTAAGGGTAAGTAGGGCGAGAGAATATTTAGTAAGGAATATAGTAAGAAACGTAGTAATATTAACGGACGATAAGGACGATATTAACGATAATAGCGAAGAGGATAATTAAAGTAAAAGTAAGTATAAGGAGGAAGAGGCCTTAGATATAATATAGAGTTATTTAATATAATACTAGCGAGGAACCCGGGAGAGACCGGGGAAGGGAAAGGGAGGGAGGCAGTGTTATAGGGTGTTACCTATAACACCTCGTGATAACACTAGTGCTTAGCGTTAGTAGTAGTTGGTATACCTTAAGTTACTAACCACTACCCTTCCTTCTCTTTAAGATTCAGCAAACTACTTTATTAATAACTTGCTCCCTGATCTTTTGATAACCCCTTTATAGCTAGTGCTATTCGTAAAGAAACCCAACGGTTTATTACGCTTTTATATCGACTTCTATAAGCTTAACTAAATTACTTAAAAGGACTAGTACCCGCTCCCTCTTATTAATAAAACCCTAGCACGCTTAAACGAGGCTAAGGTATATATTAAGCTTAATATCTGCTAAGCATTTTATAGGATTAGGATATACCCTAATTCTAAAGAGCTTACGATATTCTATACGCGCTATAGATTATATAAATGCAAGGTTTTACCTTTTAGACTTATAAATAGCCTAGCTACTTATTAATAGTATATAAACGATATCTTACTTAACTACTTTAATATCTTCTATACTATATACTTAGACGATATCCTAATCTACTTAAAGGACCCTTTAAAATATAAGGCGCATATTAAGAAGGTTCTTAATGGGTTATAAGCTACTAGCCTTTAGGCTAATATTAAGAAATGCGAGTTTAATATAACTTATACTAAATACCTAGGATTTATAGTCTTTACCGAAGGTTTTAAAGTCGATTTAAAGAAGGTAGCGATTATCCGAGAATAGCTTCCTCTGCGCTTAGTAAAGGGTATCTAATCTTTTATTAGGTTCTATAACTTCTACTAGCGCTTTATACTTAACTTTAAAAGAATCGCTAAGCCTCTAATTAAGCTTATGCACTTAGGTATAGACTTTAAATTCGATAAGAGCTATCTTTAAGCATTTAAAAAGCTTAAGTAATGCTTAATTAAGGCTCTAATCCTAGCTTACTATAACCTTGCTTAATAATCACGCCTCGAGATAGATGCAAGCGATAGCATAGTAGCTAGCATGCTCTCTTAGCTTAGACTAGACTAATTTTAGCACCTTATAGCCTTCTTCTTAAAGATAATAATACTAGCTAAGTTAAACTATAAGATCTATAATAAGGAGATGCTAGCGATTATTCGATTACTTAGGCAATAGTAAGCCAAGCTTTAAGGAAGCCTTTATAAGGTTAAAGTATATACTAATTATAAAGCTTTAAAGTACTTTATAAGCTCGAAGAACCTTATAGCCTACTAGGCCCGATAGAGTAAGCTACTAGCTAGCTTCTTTATATAAGTTATATACTGCCTAGGTCGAAAAAATAAGCTAGCTAATGCTTTTTCCCGCCGCAAATAAGACCTTAATCCGCAAATATAACTTAAGGAGCAGCTTTAATATTAACCTTTACTTATATAAGATTAAATCTTACTAGAAGTTATTAAAGACTTATAATTAGAACTTGTATTCTTAGAGCTAGCTACCTTAATTAACTAGCTTATCCGTTAAAATAAGGAGCATATCTTACTAGAACTACTTAAGACTAAAGCTAGAGTAGAAGAGGGCAATAAGTATATTATCAAGGATAGACTACTACTCTATAACGCTTAGCTAGTAATCCTGGATATAGAAAAGCTACGATAGAAGCTTATATATAAAGCCTATGCCTAAATCTCCTTAGCTTACCTGTTAGCTAAGAAGATAGAATAGTTGCTTACCCCCTGCTATTACTAGCATAGCTTAGTAGCTAATATAGAACGCTATATACGCAACTATTATGCTTATAAAGAGGCCTGCTATGCTTAAGATAAGACGCCCGGCCTTTACTATGCTCTTCTAATACTAGAATACCCTTAATAATATATTTATATTAATTTTAAAAGCTTCTTACTTAATAAAGATAAATATAATAATATCTGCGTCTTTATTAATCGGTTAAGTAAGGCCGCGATATCTATACCTTGCTGTAAGATAGTAACTACTAAGCAACTCGCGGAGCTCTATTATACCTTTATATACTATTACTACGATCTTCTAGACTCTATAGTCTTAGACTAAGGACTATAGTTTATATTAAACTTCTAGAACGCGCTATATACAATCCTAGGCATTAAAGTTAAGCTCTTTATTACTAATAGCCTATAAACTAATAAGCAAATAGAGAATTTGAACTAATATATTAACTAGCGCTTATAACTATTTATTAACTA
>JAPZPB010000945.1:0-10988 GCA_037952635.1 Bryoglossum gracile | reverse complement strand
AGGGCGCTAGGCTAGCTAGCAAGGCTAGCTAGTACCCGAGACGGTATAATCGTCTCAAATATAATAAGAAAAAAGAATATTTGCAAGAATTTGAATAATAATTAAATAAGCTAAGCAGTATTTTAAAAGTCAAGGGTTAGGGTTAACCTTAACCCTAAGCTCCTTAAGCTAGCCTAATGCCTTTTATTAAGAAACCTGATAATAATCTGCGGTTTTATATTAATTATAAAAGATTATATATATTAATTAAAAAGGATAAATATTCTTTATTATCTTTTTTTTTAAAAATATAAAGATAGCTAATACTTTATAGCTTTTTTAAATAAATAAAAACTACGCAATTAGCTAAACTTAATTATAATATTTATAATAAAGAAATGCTTGCTATTATATACTTATTAATTTATTAGAGAATAGAATTAATAAGTTATTAAAGTAAATTATTAGAAAAGGAGTAGTAAAAGAGTTCAGGGACATTACCTGATTGGCTAAGGTAAGGGCCGAGTTGAGGATAGTGAAAGTAGACCTCTTAGTAAGCGAGGCTACTTCCACGCATATATAAGGAGGCTTAACCTCGACCTTCTTCTTAGTCTAGTTAGTCGATTCAATATCAGTATATTCTACCCTGTAGCTGTGTTATAACCGTGAGTACGTAGTCTAGAGGATTATACCCTTTACTAGGCTGCTATTCTTTATATAAATAGTAATTCTAGATATTCTTTAATTATAAAGCGTTAAAATACTTTATAATAATAAAGTAGCTTATTAGCTAATAAGGCTATTAAGCCAAGATTCTTGCCAACTTTTAATTTATAATTATATATTAGCCCGGGAAATAAAATAAAGCTATAAATGCTTTATCTTATAATAAAGAAAATAAAAATCCGCAAATTAAAAACAAAAAGAAATAATATAATAAAGTCTTTTTAAAGTATAATTAGCTTGATTCCTGCTTTTTTTTAAGCAATTAATTAATTCTTAAATTTTATTACCCTTATTTTAATTAAAGTTACTAATAATAAGTTTAGCGTAATAATAAACCTCTTTTATTTAAATCAAATTTCCTTAAAGCTTAATTGTAACAGCGCAAAGGATTAATAAATTTATTTATTTATAAGATATTTTATAAAGAGTAAATATAAGAAGGGAAATAATTCTTAGGAAACCCCTCTTTAAATATGCTAAAGATAAGTATATAAGCTATTACTATTAACTAAGCAATATCTATAAACCTTAGTATTAAGCCCTTTATTATTATATATTATTAGCCTTAAGCCTTAAGATATTCTAGCCTTAGCCTTATGCTTAGCTTTGCTTAAGCCGCTAGAATAGCTAATTAGAAAACAATTAATTAAAATTATTATATTAACCTATTAACCTTATTTGCTTTATATAAAAATAATTTGCTTTTATATTAAGAGGACTTTTTATAGTCTATAATTCTAAAGAGATTAAAGCTTATTTAATTTATATAGCTTATAACTAGGTATATATTACTTATTTAAAAAGAGCTGAGATATATAGTTTATTATACTCTTAATAATATTAGCTGCAAATATTATAAAATATAGCTACCTTTATTAATAATTATAATACTTGCTTAAAGACTAATTATTATTAAAATAAAACCCTAGACTTTTTTATTTATTATTAATTTTAGACTACTCTTAGCAATATTTAATAATAAACTTTAAACAATAACTTGAAAATAAGTATAAATATAATAATATTCTAGTAATTATAAATTAATTTATAAAAAGGATAATCTTTATCTTGGGCTTTAAAATAATTAATATATATATAAGATAGCTATACTCTTTATTTCTTATTATTATTAATTAAATAGGCCTCTAAAGATAATTATATTCAACTATAGCCCTTAATTTATCTTTAGCTTTTAAAAAGTTGTTTAATTGCATTCTCGAGATTAAGATTACTGTTTCTATTGCTTATTATACTTAAATTAATAGCTAAATAAAGATTATTAACTAATATTTTAATTAATATCTTTAGACTTTTATTAAATAATTTAAGCTCTTGCTTATAATAAATTATACTTAGCTTACTTTATTATTTAGAAAAGTTTAATATTTAATATATCCGAAATATTTAATTGAATATAAATGCCTTATAATATAAAGTTAGCTAAGTAAAACTTAAGTTTAGCCTAGAGTATTATAAGGCTTATAAGTTTAAGTTTGCTTATATAAGATTAAAGACTTTTATATAGCTTATTTTAATATATTAAGCTTGCTATAAGAACTTTATAGATAAGTTAAAGTATAAACAGGCAATAATAAGCTCTTAAATAAGTTTTATAATAATAGACTAATAATAAAAGCTAAATGAAAGTAGTTTTTTAATTTTTATAAGAGATAAGGGTATATTACTTTTTAGAAGAAAGGGGTAATATAATAATCCTAAGTACTTATCCTTTAATTAGTTATTTTAATAATTATTTCTAATATATATATATATAAAATGCTAATTAGTTATTTTAATAACTTAAGAAAAGCTAAGCGCAAGGCTAAGGCCAAATTATCTTAAGGCTTAAAGGTAATAATATATAATAATAAAAGGCGTAAAGCTAATGTTTATAGTTATTGCTTAGTTAATAGTAATAGCTTATATATTAAACTTTAATATATTTAAAAAAGAGTTCTTTAAAACCCTTTTTTCTCTTAGTATTTGCTCTTTATTAAATAGCTTGCAAATAGATTAGTTTACTAAATCTTATGCTACTATATATTTAGCTTATTTATTATTACTTTATTATTTTATTATACTTTGTTTTTATAATAATAAAGCGCTAGGTATATAAAAGATAATTCCTTTAAGCTTTAAATAAAAGAATTATTACTAAATATTCTTTGTTATAAATAATTTCTTTAGTCTATATATTAAATATCTTTTTAGAGAAAAAATAAATAAATAAATAAATAAATACTTTATTATTAAGTTATTATTAAATAGCTAAGATAAAATTCCTAACACTATAAATCTAGAGGTATTAGTTTTAATTATAATATATTATAATAAGGTAAAGTGCTATAAAGTAAGCGCTATTTAAAATGAAATTTTTAGCTTATAAAAAGCTAAACTTGCTTTATTAATTTATATAAAAAACTTAATTTCTTTTAAATTTTGAAAGAAAATTAATTTTAACTTTTATTACCTTCGAGTATTTATAAATAGTATTTAATATATAGCTTTATTATATTTAATAAAGTCTTTTAAGTAAATAGGAATATTATTAAAATATATAATATAAGTAATATTTATTAATCCGCTAAAAACTTAATTTATATAGGCTTAGAAAGTAGCTAGCGTATATATAAGGCTCAAAGGCATTATATAATATTTAAAATAATTATAATATATATAAAACGCTATTTTATATTTTTATATTTTTTTAAAATAAATATAATAAGCATACTAATAAAGCTAAGAAACTAATATATTTAATCTTTTATTTAATTAAAATCAAGATATTTTTATAAAACTTATAGTTTTATCTTTAATAAAGAATATAAGGGTTTATATAATAGCTTAGTCTTAGGTTTTTATATAATAGTTTACAAAAGGCTTTACTTTTTTATAAAAATATAAAAATATAATTCTTATATTTTTCGGGAACTTTAAGCGTTTTTAGGAATTAAAATAAAGGCAAGATACTAGCTATATAATATTAGGCTAGCTAAAAGTATATAAATATATATATTTTATTTTTATTTTCTTAATAAATTCTTTTATTACTAAAATCTTTAATTATTCTTTTTTAATTAAGTAGCGCTAGCAATTACCTGTAAATTTAATCTTAAAACTTATTTAATAAAGCTAAGGGTATTTTAAAATAATTTTTAGTTTTTAGATTTTTAAATTATATAAAGTAAAGAATAAGTTATATATTTATTATTCCTTATATATATTCTTAGCAAAAATGCTAATAGAGTAATTTGTAGCAAAATATAATACTGTATTTTATAATTGCTAAATATATATTATATACCCTTAATTACCCGCTCTTCTTTGCGATATAGTTTTTATAAAAAGCAATTCTTTCTTTATTTAAAGAAATAAAAAAAGTTCCTTTTTAAAAAATATAAGAATATTTATCTCTAAAACAACTTTATAACAAATATAATTAAATTTAGCGCCCGACTTAATTAAAGTATATATTTATTAATATACTTCTTTACTTTTCACGATAGTTGTTTAATCGAAATTGACTTAGCCATGGGTGTTTTGGCGAGAAATTCGGATAAATAATGATCACACGAAGTAGAATTCTATACCCACTTCCTATTACTGCTCATTGGCCTATCATCATTGAAATTTATTGCCACTTGTGAAGGCTCACTTTTTGAAGTGGTAATAAAGCAAAAAGATTCCCAGCTTGTTGCGCTCTGACTAGAGAAGGCAAAGAACAATGTTGAGGTTGGGCAGTCTCAATAGCTGCGCTTCTTGTTTCGACTTCGCAAGGCAAAGTCGGTTGGTTACAAGGAGAAACGTCTGAATAGCAAGAATTTACTCCCCCACTTCCTACACAATAGCAACCTCCGCCCCTAGTCAAACTCGAATCTATAGAGGCACACTCGGAACAACTGAAGTCTTTGAATGTTTATTCTAAGCATTAAGGCTTCAAGTTTTGACTTGTAAGTACAAGTACAGGGTATCTATACATCTGTCTGTCCCAGCTCTATTTTCCATGGGGATCACAAAATCCCAACTCCAATTATACCGATCCCCAGAACCAATCCAAAGCTCTCAACCCATGCCATCCGGTCATAGTTTCCTGGCCCTCCATGCCCTATAAATATCGTTCCATTAAATGCCGTATTCGAAGCCGCGGTCGAAGTACTCTTTGCACTTGTCGAACTAGTCCTCGTTGAAGTTTTTCCTCCTCCGCAATATCCACCCAAGGATGCGATGATTCCTCCAAGTCCTATTGCTCCAGTCTCTGTCGCTGAGGCTACAGTTTTACTCGCACCACGAATCGCACTCACAGCCACCATGCTCCCTCCTACCACAGCGCTCGAACCGCCAGCAAGCAAGCTGATTACAGACCCCACCACATCGACCGCCGCAGTATTAACTGGCAGCGCACTCACAGCTTGCGTGCTTCCCCCAACAACAGCACTTTGTCCACCCGGCAGCAAGCTCACCACAGTCCCGGACACAGTCACTGCTGCTCCTCCAGCGGAGATGGTTTGTGAGCCGATAACTAGGTATGGTGACGCTGCTGATGCGACTGGAGAAGTATTGATAGCTTGAGTTGAGCCACCTACTACCACCGCGGCTCCGTTCGAGGCGAGAGACAAGACTGTGCCGGAAGCCGTGATCTGGGACCCTGGTGCTAGGGTTTGGGAACCTATCACGTAGTTTGATGATGGGTCGGCTGCGATTACTGAGGAGCCGATTGTGATTTGCGCCGCTGCTGCTGGAGCTGCCGGAGGAGAAGTGACAATATTCTGGGTTGAACTTCCGATGACCACAGCTCCGCCGTTGGAGGCCAAAGAGAGGACAGTTCCAGAAGCTGTGATCTGACTCCCTGGTGCTAGGGTCTGGGAGCCGATCACGTAGTGTAAGGAAGAGTCTGCGACGATGGACGAGGAGCTGACGGTGGTTTGAGGGGTGGGGGTTGGTATGTTGATTTGATTTTCACTTGTTCCTGGGTCTGCTGCTACGACTGTGGGAGTTGAGCCGTAGCCATTGGAGCCGGGATCATTAGCTACTGTTGTTGGGCTTGTGGAGCCTGTGTTTCCTGGATCGACTACGACAGCGGGATTAGTTGAAGTCGTTGGGTCAAAAGCCTGACTCGTGGAAGTCTGGGCGGGTACAACATCATTCACGGTGGGCGTTGGAGCCGGATCCAGCGTACTCGTCGTCGAAGCAGCCAAGGTCGGGGTAGGCGTAGAGACAGGGGCAGCTGAGCTTGAGCTCGTTTGCAAAAATTCCTCTTGGGCCGAAACCGAAGTCGAAGTTGCAGTTGTCGGCGTCACAAGACCAGATCCAACCTCGAGAACATACGGGGGATCGAAGAACGCAGACATTGCAGGTACGCAACCAGTCCAGTTCTCATCCAGAGAGTAAAGCTTCGTGGGAACTGAAAGTTCGGGATAGCATGGGTTCCAGGAGACAGCCCAGGTTACCATGGTGGTTGCTATAGCTGTGATTTCGATGTTGTCCATGATGCGGACAACACCGTGGTCACCTATTACAGAGGTGGTGGTTGTGGGTATCATTTTGTAGTACCAGGGGGTGCTTGAGAAGTAGGTTGTGAGCATCGTCTCACAGTTCACCCTGTAAAATGTAAGTTTCAAACTCGAAGATATTAAAGGAGACTGTGCAAGGTCTGGGAAGACTCACCCTGCACCCCAAGTCCCTGCAGTCCAGGGCATATTGTCATAGAGGTAAGAACCTTCGTAGTCGATGCCCGTGGTTGTCTTCTCCCAAGAGTAGATTGGTCGAGTTGAGAGTTCGGACATATCAAACGCACTGGATGACGCAGTTAGTAAACTACTATTTCCTCCAAAATCCCAAAGATTAAGCATTAGAAATAGGTTAAACCTCTCAGAAGCTTAGGAATTTGGAAAGAGGGAAAGCAATACTTACAGAGTCGTCGCTGTACCAACAACTTCACCTAGGGTCCCACAAAGGTTGGTAGCACTAAGCGATGTGAAGGCAATATAGACTAAAGGAGAAATGCTATTCACAATGAGTATATCACACCACACGAGTTTATGGAGACTCACAAGGTAAAGTTATTAGCTGTATCAACCAGTTTAGAAGGACCTGTGGTCGTCGGTGCGTGTCTTCTTGATATTAGCCCAGATCCGAGGATGAACGGGACAGCCAAGAAAACTTACGAACTGCCGTTGAGGGGTTTACTGGTTATGATAGGGTTTGTGGTAGTAGTGGCAGTGGGCCAGTGATCTGGAAGTTGGGTTAACCTGAGTCAAAGATAATGGGCCTACGCATGTCGGGTAGAGGAAATACGTGAAATGTACAGTACTTACAAACTTCAATGCCTCCACCCAATACAGTACAACTACTACAACATGGTTTTGCTGCAGTCCATGCAAACTCAGAGTTATACACATACGAAGCCATAACCGGGACATCACAGAACAGTGTCCCATCCGCTGTGGACCTCGCTCCAGTCCAGGGATTCATGCTGTAGCCAATGAGGTCCGCAGTTGCAAACCATCCTACTGCATAACTGGAGAAGGAAGACGAGCACATAGATGCAAGACTGTCCATCGCCGTAGTTGTTGTCTCATAAAATGGCTCGGAGTAGTAAGGGTTCTTAAAGTTGGTGAGGTTTTGCAATGTTTCTGGATTAAAAGCTGGCATGCCTGGGTAAAGGGTACAAACTTCGAGTGATGCGATAAGGCATTTTATGAATGCTGACTGGTCCGCGAGCATTGATGTAGTGGGAGGCTGGACGGCTGCTGTCACAGGGAAACCATTGACGAGAGACGTTGAAGATGTACTCGTAGGGCTGGGGGTTGAGGATAAGGATGCTGCTGCTGCTGAAGCTTTGGTCGTGGTGGATATTTGACTTGTAGAGCTCGAAGACGTGCTCGAGAAGGAAGAACTTGAAGAGCTAGAGCTAGTTGTCGATATCGTTGCATTTGCTGAATTTGCCCGAATCCGTATTTGTGATCCCATAGTTAATGGACTTCGAGTGACCGCGCCTGCTACTCCTTCTAGCAAGAGCATAGCCGCGATTGAGCCAAAGAGAGTGGAGGAAAGCATGATATGATATCTTCCTATTCACGCAAGGAAACAAAAAAGACCTGGCTATCAAACGAGGGACATGAGAAGAATGGAATCTTTTTCAAGAGCAGGTCAAAAAGACAAAAGCATGCCAAATGATGAGCGATAGCACGAGCTTTTGGATGCCATGGGGTTCTTGCTACAGTACAGTACTGGTGGTAGGTAATTTAAGGGCAGTGCATGGCATGCATGGCTATGCAGGGGATTGTATTCAATGTACTGTACAGTACAGTACCTAGTGAACATCTGATGGTGCAGAGAAGAAATGCAGTCCGAGACCCTTCTGGGTTTGTTGCGCTGCTCTTGCACATTAAATGGAGAACTATGGAGTACAATCAGGTTAGATTAGTCAGCGTCATATTCGCGTAAAATTTAGCGACCCCACTACCCTACTATATTATATTCAAATTTCAATAACTTTACTACCTTTTAATAAAATTCTTTAAAACTTGAAGTTATAGCAGTTATATTAAAAATACTTCGAAAGGAGCTTACGCTAGCCGAGAGAGCCAAGCTATAGACTCTCTATTGCAAAGGCTATACGCTAACTAAGATTTCGAATAAAACCTAGGTTCCTCGTACCACGGTTAATTCCTTGATTAAGCGTTAAACCCTTGCTCCTTTATTGACTTTCCAAAGCAAGCTAAGAAGTGGAGCTCCGAAGAAAATAAGTCCCTAGGGAGCCTAGGCACTTATACGAACTGCAATTAATAAGCTAAGAATGCCCTTAAAAGCTCTTGCTATACTATCTAAATCCGGCGAACGTCTCTACTACTATACCATCGCAATTATACTTAAATCCTTTAGCAAAGCAAAGCGCCGACTATATAAGAAGCTTTACTTAACCCTTTTATATAAGAAAAGGCATCGAACTTATTATCGGGCAGAGAAGGCTTTTAAATAAGATAATCGGAGGATATGCTAAAGTAATAAGGTAACTTTCGAAATTAGAGATAATATATTATAACGAATCGACTTCGTAGGGTTAGTTAGTATAGGTAGTGGATACAAGTAATCACGCATAAGAGGAGAGTAGCTTTATTGCTTATCGAAGGCTACCGATTATAGGTTAAGATAATCAATTTAAGTTGAGCACGAAGCTCTTATCTAAGTAAAGAAACTATCTAGCTTATATAGAACTTTCCTGCTCTAGACCTAGATAAACCTTAGCAGTCCTTTAAGGTCCTAGACCTAGATAGACCTTAGCGGTCCTCTAAGGTCCTCCTATAATTAGCTAACAAGCGATCCCGCGTAGTTGCCTATCCTTGTTATATGACTTCTCCCAAGTCACTACTAAGAGTTCTTTGCCTTACCCGCTAGTAAGTAAGCCTTAGGCTCCTAGCTAACACGTGCAATTATTACTTTATAATACTATCCCCTTTTTAGCCTAGTATTGTCCCGACGCTTAAAATGCCTTATTAAATAGTTTGCGTAGTAGCTTCTTTACCTTTCTTTCTAAAATAACGTCTAAAAGAATAAAGAAGAAACTCGAACAAATCGCCCTTACCCTTCGAATCTAAAGATCCTCTAATAGTATCGAAATGTCTCCCTATAATTACTATCGTTATAATCGTCGTCGCTATATCGTAGCTAGCCCTGAATCTGCTCGTTATGCCAAGTGCTATTATGCGGGTTATAAGAAGTGCAACTTTACTTCTAACTTGCCTTCTCTAAATAACTAGGCTTCTCTAGATTATTAACACAAGAAACTACGTAATAAACAAGACGAAGCAATAGCAAAGATCTTGCGTCTTTATAAAATAGAATAACTTCTAGATTATAAAGAAAATAAGATAATAAAACGTGGCATAAGTACTCTCGAAAAGCTTAATGCTATTAAAGCTATAAAGCTATCTTGCACGGAGTCTGCTACTCGTTCCCTAGCGGAGGCCTCTTCCCTCCTAGAAGATCTTATAATCGATCCCGAACCTTTCTTTAACCTTCTTAATTCCTTCTAGTTAAGTATCCCCTCTTCTTAGTCTAACCCCTCTTAAGTAAACCTAGGTTCTGCTTATAAAACTCCGCGAGTTTCTTAGAACACTTAAGGTAGTCTCTTAGTTCCTATATATTCTCCAAGTATAAGTAATTAAGCTATTTCACTAAATACTTAACCTTATTCTTAATATACTAGCAGTCTAATATTATTTCTATATTATATACTAAATTTAGATTAACTAGGTTAATCTCTATATATAAGGCGCGCGGCGCTCCCTTAGATGCTAGCTCTAAGAGTAATATATAAAATACTGGATATATTCCTATTATATTAAGTAGCTTAAGTTAATAGTTAACTAGTCTAATAACTTTACTAATCTTAAATAGTCTTAACTTCTTATAATCTAGTTTATTGCTTAGTCGTTTTATTCTAATGTTTTTCCGAAGCAAGTAAACTTTATCCCCCTCTTTAAGCATAGGTTCTATACTACGTTTAGCGTTATAGTATAACGCTATTCGCTATAATATAAAGCGTATATTATCTGCGAGTTATTTATATAGCGATTTAAGCTAATCTACCTAGATCTTTGCTTACTAAGCAATCGAACTTCCTTTAATCGCAGTTCTATATGCTTTAAAGTCGAACCTATAGTTAGCATAGAATAGTAATATTTTCGTTGTTTCGGCTTCCGCGCTATTATACGCGAACTAGGCTAGTAGCAAGAGCCTTACCTAATCGTTCTATCTATAGTTAATATAATAGCGAAGGTAAGCTTTTATCGTCTAATTTAACCTTTCCGTCTAACTATCTATCTAAGGTCTAAAAGCTATTAATATCTTGAGTTTTATTCCTAGTAATACTATAAGTAATCTCTAGAATTTCGATATAAAGAGCTTATCTTTATCCGATATAATCTCGTCTAGTAGTCTATAATTAGCTACTATAATCCTTAGGAATATATATGCTAGATCTTCTATAGTATAAGTCGTCTTGTATAGAAGCATATATGCATACTTAGTAAGTCTATCTACAATAACTAGGATAGCATTATACTCCACTTTTATTATAAGCTTTACTAATTTTAGCAATTCTCTTATAAAATCCTATGCGATTAATAACTATAGCTTAGAAGGGGTATATAGTAATTTAAGCTAGCTATACGGCTTATATCTTAAGGACTTGTTCCATATATAAGCGTTGCATTTACTAACTACTTTCTTAACTATATACTTTATCCGCGGGAAGTAGTAACTTCTCTTAAGTTATTCTA
>JAPZPB010000944.1:0-10989 GCA_037952635.1 Bryoglossum gracile | reverse complement strand
CGGCTACTCTGGGGGTGGGGGTGGGGGTGGTGGCTACGGAGGTGGTGGTGGTGGTTATGGAGGGGGCCAAGGGGGTGATCGTATGTCTAACCTTGGTGCCGGTTTACAGAAGCAGAACTGGGGTAAGTGATCCAATATCGATATTGCGATGACTTGGGCTAACAAACATCTAGATTTAAACAACCTTCCCAAGTTCGAGAAGTCTTTCTACAAGGAGGATCCCCTCGTCACAAACCGCTCCGAAGCCGATGTCCTCAAGTTCCGCCAAAAGCACGGTATTGCTGTTCAAGGTAGCGATGTACCCCGCCCAGTCGAGACCTTCGACGAGGCTGGTTTCCCGGCATATGTCATGAGCGAAGTCAAGGCTCAAGGATTCCCTGCTCCTACCGCCATTCAATCTCAAGGTTGGCCCATGGCTCTTTCCGGTCGTGACGTCGTTGGTATCGCCGAGACTGGTTCTGGAAAGACCCTGACCTACTGTCTCCCAGCTATCGTCCACATCAACGCTCAACCCCTCCTTGCTCCAGGTGATGGTCCTATTGTTTTGGTTCTCGCCCCCACTCGTGAGTTGGCTGTCCAAATTCAACAGGAGATCACCAAGTTTGGCAAGTCTTCCCGTATTCGCAACACCTGTGTCTACGGTGGAGTCCCCAAGGGTGGACAAATCCGTGATCTCGCCAAGGGTGTTGAAGTTTGCATTGCTACTCCAGGTCGTCTGATCGATATGCTCGAATCTGGAAAGACTAACCTTCGTCGTGTCACCTACCTTGTTCTTGACGAGGCTGATCGTATGTTGGACATGGGTTTCGAGCCTCAAATCCGCAAGATTCTTAGTCAAATTCGCCCTGACAGACAGACTTGCATGTGGTCCGCCACTTGGCCCAAGGAAGTCCGTGCTCTCGCATCTGATTACTTGAACAACTTCATCCAGGTTAACATTGGTTCTCTTGAGCTCTCTGCTAACCACAGAATCACACAAGTTGTTGAGGTTGTTTCCGAGTTTGAGAAGCGTGATAAGATGACCAAGCACCTCGAGAAGATCATGGAGGATAAGGATAACAAGATCTTGATTTTCACAGGTACCAAGCGTGTTGCTGACGATATTACACGTTTCCTCCGTCAAGATGGATGGCCTGCGCTTTGTAAGCCTATCTCCTTCCCTATACTATTTCCCTGCTAACAATTCACAGCTATTCACGGTGACAAGCAACAAAACGAGCGTGATTGGGTTTTGAACGAGTTCAAGACCGGCAAGAGTCCCATCATGGTTGCCACTGATGTGGCTTCCCGTGGTATTGGTATGATTAAAAACCCCCTCCCCTGCATAGCAACACCCAGCCGCCTACGTAATAGTGCTTTACTCTCGACGCTTCTGCGTTTTCTAGATTGCGTTCTTTTGCCCGGGCTCTTTCGTGTCTTGTGGTTCTCTATTATAGGGCGTCTTGGATCTTTCGTGTGGCATTCCTTCTGCTATACTCGTAATTCCAGACTCAAAGTACTTCTTCATGGTACCAAGTGTGGAATTGGCATTTCTTGACTTGCTCAAGCTGTCTCCAAGACTCCCAACCAAAGAGGACCTAGATGTGTGGATCTTCTGCCCTGGCAATTAACCCGCAATAGACAGTCATGTCAGCTGCCGAGAGAGTATTGGATGCATTTTCAAATGCAGCTTCTTCACACTAGCCGCCCTGGAACGTTGCTATACACCTTTTCTTGTCCCTGCTAACCCATCAATGAAGATGTCCGCAACATTACTCACGTGTTGAACTATGATTACCCGAATAACTCGGAAGATTATATTCATCGCATTGGTCGTACTGGTCGTGCCGGTGCAATGGGTACTGCCATTACCTTTTTCACAACTGACAGTAAGTGTCTCTGTCGGTAACTTTGATCTTCACTAACCATCGTTTTAGACCAAAAGCAGGCTCGTGATCTAGTTGCTGTTCTTGCTGAGGCCAAGCAGCAAATCGACCCTCGTCTTTCCGAGATGACTCGCTATGGCGGAGGTGGCGGCGGTGGTGGTAGATATGGAGGAGGCTACGGTGGTGGAAGAGGCCGTGGTGGCGGTGGCCGTGGTGGCGGTAAGTCTCATTTGCACCTTTTCTCCCCTTGTTCCATCCGCTGATGGAACTAACAAGGACGCTGGTAGGAGGCTTTACCTCTTCTAACTCGGCTCCTCTCGGCGGCAGTCGGCGTTGGTAAGAGACGAATCACTCCCGAGTGATTTGATACCGGAACAATCCTTTGACAATATTCGAACGTAATGAAGACGGAGAGGAGAGCTGCATTTCATACAGGTCGTTCAGGCGTTGCTGGTCTCAATATGGGGAAAGAAGGGTACTAGACTGCTGTGATTTGGGTCACCCTTTCTATTTGGCCTCCTTGTACATTTTTTTCCTTCTCCAAAAATTGCTTGCCATGCGGATATGGAATAGACATCGAGGGTGGCTTGTCGGCTGCTCACTCACCACTATAGATTTCTGCGTTTCTAATTTGCATCTGCACCTTTTTCTTAATCCGAGAGGTGGCCTTTGCTGGCCGATCTGAGATCTGGGTGGTGGTTTCCTTACTATAGGTGCATGCCGTGTACCTAGCTTCTTAGTTAGTGGTATGATAGATTAAATGCGAGGCAGATATCTAAATATCTTGCTTAACTTTTTGGTGTGATGTGATGTAAAGAAACTTACAATTTTCCGTATTTTCTTATTCAACGTTTTGTTCCACTTGTGTCCCCGCCTAGTCCCTCGTGGAAGAAAACAACTCTTCTCCAACGGACATCGCCAGGCTCGCCTGCGCCCCTCCCTCTCTGTTCAATTATTCTCTAATCCACCTATCTACACACATACCTACTTAATCCTCAGCCTACGCCTCCCCATCTAATTCAACTAACCAATTCCGAGCAAAAAGTGGTTGCTGCCAGAGATCTCCTTCAGACAGTTTGGAGAAGAAGGGTTATGCAGTTCCCGAAGACTAGGTTGGGGGATAAAATAATATAGGTATAGTACAGTACAGTGATGAATAAAGGCGATGTTATCAGCGAGATATGGAGAAATCAAAATCAAAATCAAAATCAAAATCGACCTCTCTCATTTTCGTCTTTACAGTATCGGTATCGGTATCAGTATCTTATCGTTCCAGCCAGCCAGCCAGCCAACCCTCAATCCACCCCCCTCCCCCTCCATCTCTCCCTCTCTCGGTCCCTTCGTCCCTCACCACCACTTTTCACTGTAGAAACTTCAATCGTCTCTCGCTCGTCCTTGTCAGTCCCACTATTGTTTTTATTTCCATCCAGCCTGGGGTTCGGGAATGGGTTCCCGCGTTATCCTTGTTCAGATGGACGTTCTTCGTTTCGGCTGTGAATCTTTTGTCCAGGTGCTGTTTCAGTTCGTGGTACCTACCCCTCACCTGTCATACAGTAGCTCCCAAATTACTTGGTGGGGGTTGGGAGATGAGTAGGAATGGGTGTTAAATGAAGAACGGGTAAGAAATTGGGGGTGGTGACGTGAAGGAGGAAATGGGAGAGATGAGTGTCGAAGCCTGAAGGGCAGAGATGGTGGTATCATATGCACAAGAGTTTTGAAATTACGTAGAATACATTAAGTTACAGCTCCACCTAGACCTCTACAAAACCTCCTCTCATCAACTTTCCATCCTGCCCAAGCTCCCATCCTCCATACCATAGCATACTTTGACATTGCATTCCTTCAGTTGAAAACAGGCCGAGGGAATCGTAGCGTAGGAAGAATAGGAAATTAGTGCACGAGAGAAAGCGAAGGCTTCGAATTTGTGTGGTGCTAGCTTGCTTAAAGTCGTAATGTACCGAACGCAACAGTACGTTCTATCATCGTTTCCCCCGCAGTAATATCGTTGTAGTTTGCGCCCAAAAATGAATCCCAATCCCCGACCAACCGCAAGTGTGTTGTCAGGGCGCCCGAGAAGAAGAAATCGTACCAGCAGGTGAAGCGAGGTATGGTACAGAGAAGAGGGAGAAGGCTCGATGCCAGGATATCAAGTCATGTACAGCCAGCCCGTTGTGAATGCAATGCGAATATGTGCAGTTGAGTACCGGATCGAGAGACGGCCAGCGAAGGGTAAGGCAAGGCGGGATCTATGACCAGGAGGACTTCTCTTTGAGCCCGCCGATGCGCTCCATGTCGATGGATTGGAAACGGCCGCCGGTTTCCTTCTCGTATGCGGGGAGTTGCTCATCGTCAACGGGTTCCAGACCAACTCCTGTCTCGCCAACACGAACAATCACCACGCGACCACTCTTTCGGTGTCCAGACTCATCTTGCTCGTCAGGAAAAGTGATGCGGATTTCGGGAACGTTGTCGGGGGAAGTAGGTGTTCTAGGGCTGTCGATCATGGAAACCTTCTCGTCGTAGAGGGAGATGGTGGAGTTGCGACCATAGGGAGCAGCGGTGATGGTGAGGCGGCGGTGGTTGGAGATGGGGCGGCTCTTGGGTTCGTGGAGGGGAAGCTGTTGTCTGGCAATAGCTCTGTTGCGGCGGATCTTGCGCACAGCATAGAGGGTTCCGACCAGGAGCAGAGCAATGAAGACGAGCACAAGAAGAGTGATGAGGAGATCAATCATGGTTGCAGACGAGGTAGTGGAGGATTCGTTCCGGACGTGCAGGAGGACGGAGCTTCGGGTCGTGATGTGCGATATGGAGTTCATGGTTGTGGAAGGATGGGATGGTAGAACGAAGAGAAATTCGTAAATGCTTGAACTGGGAGGCGTGAATTGATAGAGCGCAGTTGAAGGTGAATATTGCAATTGGTCCAAAAGTATTGTAGATACTATTGTTCCTGCGAGGTTTATTGTTAGCTATTGCACAATACGGGTATTCTATTTTTGTTGACATGCTCAAAGCAGTTCAAAGCAATCTTTCGCAGCGACTTCAGCTCAGTGGTCGCAGATCCATTGAAGGACAATAGAGGGTGGACAAAGGGATGGCTGATGTAGGAGACCTCTGCATGCTAGAGAATGCTGGAAATTTGGCGGGTTGGAAGAAATACTTACGCAAGGAGCCAAAAGTGAGGCAAGATCAGGAGGTCGGCAAGGGCGGGGATTCGGAAGTAATCTGGAGAGGTAAGGTATGGTGGTGGGAAGGTAATTTCGTTGCAAAGAATGGAATCGGTGATCGGGACGAAGGAGTGAGTCCGATACCTGGGAAAGAACGTGGATATCCCGAAGGAAGGAGGAATGGAGGACGAGAGTGAGGGTTTCTGGATGATGAACGACAGTCGTTGCAGGAGGCAAGAAGAAGTGAGGGCGAGGGCGACGAGGAGGACTTGAGTTACAGTATTGGGTGTTGGGATCTTTGATGAACTCTGGCAGCGGGGCCACTCTGGTTCCTGTGCGCTGAGGAGGCTAGGCCCGATATTGAATAGAGCGGCGGCTAAGCGAGGGACGACTGGAGGCAAAATGCTCACTTGCTGACGGCGCAGGACTGGACAATAAAGTGCTGCAGGTACAATTTTAGAGCCAGCCAATGAACACCTCGAACAGCGGGAACTATGGAGCGCCAGCCGCTGAGGAGGCCAGAAACAGACCAGGAGGGAGATATGTTTAATGGTTAATTGTGTAAAGTTGTGCTTCGCTGTGTGGGAGTGTGGGCGCCGTGGAGAGAGAGGCACCAAATGAGAGGAGGAGAGGAGGAGAGCAGGCGAGCAGGCGAGCAGGCGAGCAGGAGAGCAGGAGAGCAGGAGAGGAAGGGAGCCAAAAGAATTCACCGGAGATGAGATGGTGATCTCCAGTCTTTGATCTCCAGTCTTCTTGCCAGTCCACCAGCCCGGACGGAACGGATTGCGTGCGTCTGGTAATGATAGCCACCGATAGGAGACAGGCAAGACCTCGACCTGGATTTCGACCTAGACTTCGAGTCGTCAGGAGAACGGAGAGCGGCGATAAATAAGCAAGGCCTCCTGCGCCCTCTCCCCTTTACTCCTCTTTCTTCCCCTTCACAGGCGGCTAGGACTCGACGTCGCAGTCGCAGCTCGTTATCGAGAATTGCAATTATCGCACTCTGCCTCGTCCAGTTCTCGTGGCCTGCCAGCGAAGCGCTCTCATGCAGCTGCGACTCCAAATTCGACCGGCGACAAGAAGTACATTTTCCACCAGGGATGTCGGCACAAGGAGCAAGAGAGAAAGCGAGAGTAAGGAAGTGAGAAACACTTACTGGACGCACAACAGAAAAGTTGGCATGACAGAAGATATTAATATTTTCTTACCTCCAACCTGATGCTGGGCCTGATCCGCCAAATAAGCATTGCATGAATGAGTGCCGCCACACTGTCGCGAATCTGGGGGTTTGATGCTTCAGATGCTTCTTTTTTGCTGGGAGGTCCTGACTGCTGGGGATTTTTGGAGGCGAAGGTATGTCATTTGGAGGCAGAATCGGACGAGGACCGTGGTAATGACATTGTGAGATGGGATGAGATGGGATGGGATGAAACGGATTCAAATACCTCTCTTCCACCATCATACTTTACTAATCACATCCACCTGAGTCGTAGACCATGGTGCTTACAGCTCATTATCTTCCCAATTTCCTCCCCAGTTTCTGATATACTCCTCCCGTGCTTCCGTGGACAGTACAGACGGACGGCAACGGGATGTCAGAGTGCTTCTAGCCGACATAGGATTTCGACTCGGGGTCTCAGAAAGGCACTAAGTCTTTCACAAAAGCTACATTGCTTTTTTCCATTTCCATGTCAACAATTCCTCTGTGTGTTCTTACGATACAAGCCACGGCGGAATGTGACAGATCTCGAGTGACGGGTCACGGGGATAATGGATTGTTGTGGCTTAACGAGAGGGGTGGAGATCTTCAAGTGGAACATTCTTCCTTATTGTTCCTTGTTTTGATTATTGGTTTCTTGTAGGGGTTTAGTTGCTGTACTTCGCCTTGCTTTCTCTTGCCATGCAGACTTTTCTTTCCACTGTCGCCTGGTTATTGCTAGAAACAGGGGCAACCAGAGGATAGAAAGTTCTTAAGGACCTGGGCGATTCTACCAATCAAGGTACCTTAAAATACTTGGCGTGTGTAAAACCATTTAAGATATCGGACTATTCCTTCCCTAGATCACATTTTCGAGGCTACTGTGTTGGTCCTCTGTTAGACATGGGACTTCAATAGCAGCCCCCTTGAGGCCGAGAATGTTCCGCGTTGGAATCACCTCTATCGCACAAGACCAGGGCCAAGATCGTATCACTACCGACAGGTTTTCTTCAGTTCATGTGTGTTGGTGGCTTCTCACTCAGTATCACGTGAATACAGCACCTGCATTCTTTTGACACCATACCGGGCACCGCATGCTGTGCAACGCGACGAGGCACAGCTCGGGATTGCAGGCTGGATGGAGCCTTCGCAACGACTTCTTCCTCGATTGACATTTGCAAATGGCAAACAGCGGTGAAGATGGAGAAGTGGCCCACTTTGCTTGTGAAGATACGCTCTTCAGTGGTGCTGAATTTGTCACTTGTCATATTTTTCCATATCACAAACTGCTTACGAGTTAGCGCATGCCTGGGAAAAGGCGATGTTTCTTTGCTTTTCTCCAAGAGAGAAGAGCAACGGTAGTGCAGACAAAGCATGATCTGATCATAATTTAGACCCGTCCAACGCAGATTCTGTCTGCTGTATTGCAGACGAGGGAGCCGCCGGTAGAACAAGATTTCGTGGACGGAGGTACGGAGATCTAGAATTTGATACTCGTAGGGAGGTGGTAGGGGAAGGCATGGTGGCTCGAGGCTTGGTGTCCTGAGAGGGCTTGAGATTGAGATGATATTCGGTGTCGAGATATGCAGGAAGGCGAGAGGCAGCGAGCTTCCCTGCAACGGTTTTGTTCTATGATGATGGGCTCACAGGATCGCCATACAGTATTCCCAGAGTAATCTGGAGTGTAGTGAGGTGAGGCTCCTGATGCACGCTGCCTTGGAGCGGGCAACAATGGAAGGGAGGAGGGCTTGCTGGAACACTGTGCTCCCGCCGCCACAAGACTTTATTTCCCCAATCCGCCCTTCCCCGAGTGCAGAGATCGCGATTGTTTTGCAGAAAAAGTGGTACCATGAATGTGCCAGCGATGTCTAATGTAAAAATGCGTCTTCCCGTCGTCGATGGCCTCGAGCAAGCACTGGCCTGCCTGAGTGAGTGAGCGAGTGACCTGAACGAGGACATATCCGCTGATCTACCTATCCCATTTTCGATAGATCTGGTAGGGAGATTTCGCAAGATGGGATCCCTACCAGATGTTTCAGAGGAATGCAACACGGTGATGAAAGATGGCCGTGGCGAGTTTGTGACTTACGGGAGTTGAGCGAGGAGGAGGAACAAGGTCCAAGCTGGCGATCTCGTGTGGAGAGAATGGCGTCAGAAAGTATTTTAGGCATGTTCCCCGGGTGAAACATGCAAGTTTGCGGTTGCAGTGTTGCAGTGTTGCAGTATTGCAGTGTTGCTTCTGACAGGCCAGCCAGTGAAGGCAAAGACGAGATGTTCTGTTTCTGCTCAGCAGTGTTCGGGCGTATTTCGAATGAAAACAATCTGTATTATGGGTGGGATGGAGAAAGCATAGGAAGAGGTGCGTGGGTGGGTGAGACTAATTGATTGATCGATGAACCCCAATCTGGGACACCGAGCGAGCGAACTCAGCCAAGGGAGCTTTGTAGTCAGGGCTTTTCTGTTGGACCGGATTAGCCCCATCTCGTAGAGATACAAGTACAAGTAATACTTGAGTAGTAGATACTAGTAATGTTGGTGGGTAAATTGAATTGGGTTAAATTCCCGAGGGGATGATTGTCAATGATTAGTGATTAGCCAACATTCCACAAGTGCAGGCAAGGGAGTTAGTTGTTCAATGTTGATTGCAAGATGCGAATTTGGGGGATTCCAGTACAGTAGTGACATCTCAAAGGGCCCCGCAGTAATAAGGCTTAACGAGGCGTAAGTGATCCAGGGTGGGAATGAGATCTGACTCCTGTGAGTTGGGGTCGGGGTTGGGGCTGGGGTTGGGGTTGGGATTCCAAGGGCTGAAGATGCTCGACTGAAACGCAGGAAATAGATTCCTCGAGGGAAAATGTTATTTTCGTTAAACATTAAAGGATCAAGCCATTCTAAGGGACCTGACTTGCTGGAGGGAGAAGGGAGAAGGGAGAAGGGAGAAGGGAGGCGGTTCCAGAAATACCTCTCTCCTACGGTACTGTACAGTCAGTATTGTATTGGGGCTGTGACATCGATCCAGAATAGCACTACTTGCTCCTCCCCACTTGACTCTTTGCTATTTTCTGCTCTTCTGCTCTGTCTCGGCCCCAACTCTAGTCCTCAGCTACGGTAGTAGGTTGGTCGGGAGTCTCTTCGGTTTGAGGAGACGGAGATGGAGATGGTGACAGAGCTGGAGAGAAAAGAAATAGAGATATAGTAAACCGTGGTCAAGGAGCCAATGGAGATGTCGCTGTACGGAGTAGCTTGCTTGTCTTGTATGGGAGTCTGGAACCAAGTCCTTGTTTGTCTCTTACGATTCATTCCCATTGACTCTCTCTGATTGCATATTATTGTTATAAGTTTCATGGATTCATGGATTCACAGTTTCAAGCTGGACAACCTGCAGTCATGCTGGAACCAATCATGGAGGTTCTTGGGGTTGCCTCCCCCTTACGAAGTTACGTTAGTTACTGTACGTCGTTGAACCCCGTAGCGCACTAAAGGGCAAGAATGTGCGCCAGTGTCAGGTCCAGGGCTGGTCAGTGCCAAATCGAGAGTAGTGTTATTTCGAAGTTACTTCGTTACCTAGTGATGGCCGTGGTGATTTTACTTACTGTACTGTACTGTACAGTACTTGTTGTAGTAGCGGTAGATGGAAGCAGCCGTAACGAGTAAATTGCTCAGTGGTACGGAGGTACTGTACTGTACTGTACAGTACTTCGTATACAGTACATCAGGAGAATAGTTTACAGTGGAGCGTTGACAATGTACAGTACAGTACAGTACAGTGCAGTACTGTACTGTACTCTCTACTCCGCTCTTCCTCCACATCTCCACATCTCCTCAAGCCCACAACCCCTCAAGCCATAACCAAAATAGTAATAGTGTCCGCGTGGGAGGTCAGTCTGAAATCTGATCTGATCTGATCTGGAGGTCAAGGACAAGGGCAAGGCCGAACTGGACGACTGGACGACTGGACGACTGGACTGTGCTGCGCTGTGCTGTGCTGCGCTGTGCTGTGCTCTGCGCTGTGCTGCGTCCAACAGTCCCATTCCCTTCCCGTCACACTCTCCGCCGATGCAAACAAGTTGAAGTTGCAAGTACAGTTAAGTACAGTACTGTACCAAGTACTGTACTTGTACATATTCCCTCCTGCACAGCTCGCTACCACCGGCACATACGACCAGCCTATGGAGTCCGAACATACCTACATGACGGCCGCCCAGAGCCCTTCTCATACATACATACATTCATACATACATACAATGCAAGCCCTTACAGGACTCATACCATATCCATCCCATCCTATCTTATCCCATCCCCTTCAATCCCCCTGCGCGACCACATTTTCGTATCAACAGTAGACTATTGTGGCCTTGTGGGACTTACCGCATATCCTCAGCCTGAGGAATTCCCGTAGTCCCAGTCTAGATAGAGTCCCTTGCTTCCTCACCCACCATACATCACACCTCACACCTCACACCTCACACCTCACACCTCACGCCTCACACCTTACACCTCGCACCTTACACCTCTTTTTTTTTTTACTAGCCTGTTCTCGCGGTTCTCACCTCCTCTGCCGACTAAAACTACCTACCAATACAATACATCTACCTACCTACCTACCTACCCACCTACCTACCTACTCACCACTACCTCTCCTCACTCTGCCCCACGCCTCACCTCCCTCTCTCAACAAGCTGTCGCGGGCGGCGGGCGGGGGGAGTTGGGGGGGGGGGGGGGGGGGGGGGGGGGGGTGGGGGGGGGGGGGGGTGTGGGGGGG